>JAOEHQ010015008.1:0-15513 GCA_025447715.1 Asclepias incarnata
TAGATATTGCATAATATTAAAATTTCCGAAATACCACCGAAATCCCACCGAAATTTCGAAAATATCAAATTTCGGTCTTTGACCAAAACACTGAAATTTTTGTCCTTAACTACATAGATAAACGGAGAGAACTCATGTTGTCACTCAAATCAAACAGTTAGCATGAAGTACATGAGCCTTCAAGAAATGCCTTTTCAATTAGTTGGGATATGGTAAATTTGTAGTCTGCTAAAATAACTGATGAATAATGAATTTAAATCTCACATAAAACAAATATAAGATCGCAATCACACAATAAATCTTACCGAAAGTGTAGGACACAGGCTTTCTGCCACGCATAGATCGCCCTGGACCAAATGCATCAATCGCCATGCTATCAAGAAGAAGAGCTTGTCGATGCTGTTTCTTGAGCAGCTTCTCTTTCCGCTGCACCAACAAAAAAAAAAAAGTTTAGGTGCCATGCCGAGTTTTTGAGCATTTATATACAAATACGTTAACGTGAGTTATGTTTAGTGTTTAATAGGCCAAATGGGTTAAACCAGAAAATTTAGCTAAATAAGAAATAGGCCCAACAGGTTGAAAACTATCTAAGCTGAAAATTAAATGCATAAAATCTTCTAAATCGCCTTATTACAATAAAAAACAAGTATAGATTACTATACTAATGGAGTTCGGTAACCATAATTAACACCATAGTTATTAACAAAAATGAAGCATCTCTGGATCAGCCAAACCCGACTTAGCACAAACGATAAATTAATCTGTTTTGACCAGTTATCTAACCCACACAATATCCCACTCGTAGCTGCATATTTAATTTAATAACACTACATATTTATGAGTGGAAGAATAAATGCAACAAAAGAGAGTTTAAAATATGGAGCTAGAAGAGAGACATTTCATTACCTTATGAACTTTTTCGATCTCTGATAGCATGTCGTTTATTATTTTCTTCCCAAATGAAGCCTCGGTTCGATTTTTGCTAGAACATAGCTTATCCTATCAAAAGAAAACTAAAAACCTTACAAACAAGGATGCAAAGATACAAAGATGTGATTCTGATTCTACTCATTCTAAAGAAGTATCATATGATCATTACTACAGTTTAGAGGCGGCAATTTGACCTATTCACTTACAAATTAGTGGATTCAGTTATCATCAATATCAAACATGTCAAACGAAAAACTCAACAACAAAGAGAACATGTCAAACAGGCTGAAGTAGCCCAAAATGTTTTTTTATCGACATAACCTCCTAGTTTGCTGAACTCAAAAGCTTAGGAATTTAGGATTACTAATTACTATTGTAAGGATAAGGATTTTGTAATATACTTAATGCATTAATATTATTTTTTGAAGCTTGAAAAAATGGAAAAAAAGGGTTGTTAGGTCAACCATCCCTTTCTGTAATCACACTTGCAGCATTAATACAACCCTCTTTAACGAGTCACCCAACTGACCCATCTAGCCATTTCTGATTGAGATGTTTCACAAACATTTGAAATACCAAAAACAAGAAGAAGAAAGGTATTCTGACTTGTAAGATATAACCTAACAATGCTTAGCGACTTGATATTTTCTCAACAGACTAGCAAAATAAAACATAAGTTGGAGAACTTACTGAAACATCTTTAAATTCATCCAAACTAGTAGCAACTGTTTCCCATTGGTAAGATGGAATGGACTGTACATTTTTCCCCTTCCCTTTCTTTACCTCCACTGATCTGATTTCACGGTATAATCTCTGCCCGATGATTTGATCATCCTCATACCTTCTCAGATAAAATAGAAAACAATTAGGTTTACAGAAATAGAATGCAAAAATGAAGACCATCACATATAAAAACAAAAACAATTAGAGGTGGCAAAATGGGTGGGTCTGGTAGGTTGAAATAGATTAGGTATTACAAATCATTGGGTATTACGTTGGGTTCACCCTTCCATTTCATTTGAACATTACAAATCATTGACGTATTATATGTGACTATAAAAACTATACTATTAAACTGATATCTAACTTAATTAAATAAACCGTTTAGAACGTTGAAAACATTAAAATCATACTTTATGTGACTTTCAACCCGTTGAACCCGCTCAACCCGTATCAATTTTAAGTAAGCTTCTGGATATCACTTATTATGAATAAGTTCTAATCTAACTTGGCCTATTTCAACCAAATGGCTTGAAAGTTGAGAATAAGGCTCTACTAATATTAAACCAAATCGGAGACCTTTAGATGATTAATATCAACATGAAACAAGTCAAGGACAAAAATTGTAGTTGTACCAATAAAAAACTCCATGAGAATCGCCACCTGTACGCTCTTTACGAAATGATGAAAGAGGTTCACCATGTTTTATAGAGTCATCTATATAGCTTCTGATATCTTCTTGCTGCAAAAGAGGAACCATAGTTATAGTTAATGAACCATAAAAGGAAAAGAACAAGATTTGGTTACAATTATGAAAAAAGGTACCTCAACACGAATATCACATAATGCTTTCAATATGATCACACGAATGCCAGGATTAAGTGTGTTATAGCTTTCAATCTCTGCCCTGGAAGAATAACATATGGTAACTAATGATGAAATGAACACCATATTACCATGAGATCCCTATTACCATATATAACCGATCATAAAATCATAAATGCATCAAAAGTTCATAACTTACCCATGTGACGCAACAATAGGCAATTCCCCCTCTGCAACCTGCAATAGGTTTTCAAGAGTAAACTCAGTTATTGACACAAAAAAATAAAAAAAGTGACAGCCTTAATACCAATATACTGTAAAAGACGCTGATAATAAAGTGTACCCAGTGCCACCAATCTTTTAGCTTTCTGCATAGAGCAGTAACCCATGTGTTTCTTCCTAATGCCATCCGAGTAACTGGAGGTATTGCCTAAATAGAAAGTATCAAAACAGGGAATACACTAAAGTTAAGTTTCATCAAGACTTTCAATAATATGGATAATAACAGACAAGATAACTAAAAGGATATAATAATTAAGAATCATAAATATACTTATAATTAGATGTTCAAAAACAAGATAAATAATGACCATGAAATAACAAATGAACACACAGTAGAACTAATGTGAATGTCTGTTAAGTGTGTTTTCATATTGGATGATATCAAGATTTCACTTTGACAATCAATTTTACTACTTGACAGGAACTAGTTTAATTTTCCAAAAAAAAAAAAAAGTTAATTTCCACTAAGATGGAAAAGATTAAGGCGCTTAAAACATGGCTAACACTGGTTTCTACTCAAACAAACCTATCATAAACTAAGAGTGACATATCATATAAGTCGTCAATTGGGTAAGAGACCTTAATTGAATTCAGAAATAGGATGGCTATTAGATATGGAACACAAGCCATCAGTTGTAACGTACGATTTCCTAATTTTAAAAAAGGCTATCGCTTTAGACTACACCATACAAGCATTATTGACAACCCTAACCGTATCACCAACAACTATATAGACCACAATCCAACTATCAAACAATAGGGTGTAAACTTGAATCTTTCTTCACATGTTAACTGCACCTAAGGTTTGATGGTCTTTATATGCACTAGTTATTTGCTTCATACATTACTCGATAGATATACGTTAAATAATTGAGTGCAATCTATAGTATCGATAATTCGATATACAGCTTTATTTGGGTAAGGTTACATTCATATCAGAAAAAAAAAAAATCTGCACAGCATAATGAGATTTTTATTGAACGGTTATCAATCCCTAAGATAGGGAAAGATAGTACATTCATATCGAAAATGTATGAATAACTAAAACATTAATCAGCCATAATACGAAATAAGATAACTGTCCCCAGGAGCATTATTCAAGTCCCATAATGACGAGGTAACTTTAACTAGAAATATCAACTAAAAAAGAAGGTAACTTTATTTATGAGAATTTATAAAATATTATAACCGAATTTGCTCGAGTTACTTTTTCCATTCCTGACCAAGTCAAAAAAATTTCGAAACCTGGGCTACATTTTTAAGATTTTGTTTCTCATTTAGCTTCTTAAAATTTGAATTCACAAACTCACCCAGATCTAGGTCGTGCAATTCGGGTAGTTAGGATTGTTAATGAATGCCCCTACTTGAATATGTTTGCACATTATTTGGCCTTCCAAATTTTGATACTATCGCCATTTGAACTCCAATTACCTAACTAATGATCAGCTTGACATACATTTCTTAAGCACACGTTACGTAGATCAACACATTTCATTTATTGTTGTTACAAAAACTTGTTTATTAACTGTTGTTCTGAAGCTACAAACTATCAAGTATACGTTAGTCCCTTTCAACACTATAGCTGAATTTACTTTTTGGAAATCGATTAAACAAGATAACTGAATTTGCTAAAGTTACTCTTTTCCTTCTTGACCAAGTCAAAACTATTTCAAAGCCCAACTTTGCTTTTATGTTTCTGTTATCATTACTACATGTCCTTTCTCATGCACAAACTCACCAGGTAGGGTTTGCTTGCAAAAAAAAAAAGAAACACTTGATGTACCCGACTCAAACATATTTTAATCCATCATCTAACCTTCCACGTGCATTACAACCATTTTATTTCATCTAACACCACTTATCCAGTGAACAGGTTGACATACATTCGTTAAGAATACCTTCCAAATATCACCGCTCGTTTACTTTGGTGTTTTTGAAAAACTTCGATTTTTTAGCTACAAATTTTCAAGCATATTTTAGATCCCTTTTAAGGTTATTTCTGGATTCCAAACAAAAACCCAGCTCCAAATAAAGCTAAACAGTTCAAATGGGTTTACGTAAAGTGGAAAAACAAATTCTGGTAAATTTTAACAAAAAGGTTTATTTAACTTACGAAATTTCAAATCTATCACCATTTATACCAATATCAGAGTCTTTTGTTACACAGACTCGCCAAATTTCAAAACTATCACCATTCGACATCCTATAACTTAGCTAATCATCACTCATCAGCTTGGCATACATTCTCTAAAGCTACAACCTTCCATGGCTCCCCACTCATTTCATCTTTCCATTTTTATACAAAACTTCTTTAACCATTACTCTTTTACTCTAAAGCTACAAAATTTCAGACATATTTTGGCCCCTTTCGAGATTCCTAACAAAAACACAACTCGAGTCATATCTACAAAAGTCAAAACCATTCACATAATGTGTGCTATGAGAAATCTAACCAAAAGTATTAACCTATTTTTCTCATAATCATACGAATACGACAACTAACCTTTAATAATGGAATATGTATGTCAGCCAAGGTATCATTCGGCGTAAGCAAGGCTGTTTCCAACTCCTCCACCGAAAACTCGACTTTGATATTCAAAACACGCCGAAATACCTACAAGAACACACACATTCTCAATACTAGCATCATAATTACTACACTATACAAAAAAATAACAAAATATCAAAACCTTTTATGCAAAAAAGAGCTCACATTAAAGAAATTAAGAATTGAAGCTAACTCCCACATAGACCTAACACTCCAACGTTCCAGCTGCGAAATCGGCGGCTCTTCCACCAACTGTGTCACAATATTACCATACGGGTTCGGTGGAGACGGAGGTTGCTCCTCCTCTTCCTCTCCCCCCTCCTCCTCAATCTGTCGTCTCACAGCCCGCCGTTTCGTCTTCTTTTTCCGTCTGTCTGCAACCAGCACAGCTTCTGCAGCCGCAGCTGCACACAGCCGAGCAGCGGAGCGTGCAGTACACGCCCGAGACGGCCTCTCTCTCCTAACTACACCACCACCATTGTTGTCGTTTTGATTATCTTTTTCGCATTGGATCGGGGATGAGGAAGGTTCCTCAGACATATTGATCTTGTCACTAATAACAAAACAAAAACCTGCTGCTAGGATTAATTAAGGTTGTTGTTTTTGGTTTTAGTTTAAGGTTTTACTACATTATCAGTGATCACATTACATACATATAATAATAATTTTGTTAAAAAATTATTATTATAATTAGCATATATACTATTATAATAATAAATAATAATACAACAAAAAGAAGAAGAAATAAAAGATGGAAAAATTAGGGAAAAGAAATTGAAAATATAAGGAAGGGATCAGGGGAGAAAGTATTTATTTATTGATTAATTAATTAATAATGGAAATAAATAAATAAATAAATAGAAAATAGAGAGGGGTTTGATTTCGATTAGGGCATGAATAATAATAAAAATAAAAATAAAAATAAATAGAAGGGGAAAATAAGTTTGTGAGTGAGTTTGAGGAAAATAAGGAAAGTTATAATAAATAAAAATGATAAAAATAATAAAAATAATAATTTGAAAAATGAAGTTTGATTGGATGAAATTTGAACAAAAGAAGGCAGTTTCTCTTCCTCAAATCAAATCTCTCATGTTTCTCAGTGTATCTATATCTGAATTTATGTTTTATGTTTGTGTTTGTATGTCTTGTCGCTATCCGTCCCCTCTTTTCTTATTATTTTTTAATTTTTTAACTAGGAAATTCACTCCGTGCATCATCGCGGTTATCCATTTTTCTTTTTAATGGCAATACCACAATAAAATATCATGTTTATGTTTACTCCCAAACATCATCAAGAGACAAACTGTGACCAAAAAAATCCGGAAGTCAAACCGAAACAAAAAAATAGAACAAAGATATTTTTAAAAGAATATATGTGATTGATCATCAAACCGCGATTACCTCCGTTCAGATTATAGAAAGATGTATGTTGTGTTAATTGGCGATTCCCCGAAGGTAGGGAACTCCCTTTACGCCAAGAAGGTTGTGGTGTATGTCGGCTATGGTGGTGAAAATGATCATGCTGAATTAGAGGAGGGTTTCTCCCTTTTTATAGGTCATCCTAATTTAGGGATAAATCCTATATTTATGAAATGTATCAAGATAATATTTTATCTTGATTTGGTTGTTACGTAATGCATATCCAGTCCGAGTTTAGGGTCTATTTTTTAGGAAATGATTATGATCCTTTTCTTGTAATCAGTATTTGATGTTGAGCTTTGTGTGTTTGTCCCTTCGTATGTTCGAAGGGATATATCATCAAGCCCCCAGTTTAAAGTGAGGGACTGTTACAGGAAATTACTTTAAACTTATGGTAAAAAGTAAAAATACTGGGTTGTGTAAGGTCAAAGGGGGAAAAGTGAAAATGATTTAAATGGAGGAGATTTAGGGCTCCGTTTAATGTTCAATAAATACCTGCACCTACCAAACGAGTACCCGTGTTTGGCGATCTCATTACCAGCGATTGGGTGCGACGAGTGAGCGGCTATCGGTGGTTTTGCGCTTTTGAACTATCGTGCTACGTGAAGCAGGTATTTTATCCTTCTCTCTTTCCATTAGAGAACCCTAATTTCTGCATTCATTGAGGGATGGCTAAGGTAGGTATTAGTGTTTTGACATCGAGTATGACCCAGGCCAAGTTAACTGAGTTTGCTGAGAGGTTCTTTCCTAGTCATACCGATTTAATACAACTCCCTACTAGAGATCAGACCGTACTATCGCCCCCTGCGGGGTTTATTGGAATGTATATAAAATCTTTTACTGTTGGTAGTGTGCGGTATCCGTTTTTTGAATTTTTTCTAGACGTGCTAAAGTACTATGGTCACCATGTATCACTGATGCATCCACAAGGCCACTCGAAGATTATGGCCTTTGAGGTTATGTGTCGCGCCCTTGGTGGTGAGCCCAATGTAGATCTATTTAGGCGCTTTGCGACAATTTGTGATGCTGGGGAGTGGGTGACAATCGCTAATAGGGCAAAGGGTGTAGGTTGCTTTGAAAGTGGGGGGTAGATATTAGGAACTGGAAAAAGGAGTTTGTATTTGTGAGTTCAAGTTTATTCCCAACAGGGTGTGAGTTGTTAGTGGATAGGGAAAATCTGGCTGTTGAGAATACGGCCATTGATCCGTTACCAGATGGTGTTGATGATAGTCAGTTGTTTAGGAGTTTGTGCGAAAACCATTTTACTGTGTGGGTGTATCCAGAAAACGTTCTGTTTAGAGCCGGAATAGTTAGTTCTTTACCGGTTGGAGAGGAAGCTCTCGATGGTAAGTTGTGTCACACACCTGCTTTCATGATGTGAATATTTGATGTTGATATTAAATGGTTGTTATTTGACATGTAGACATGTCTTTCCAGAATTTTGTTCGAAGGGGTACATCAGGCGCTGGTGGCACTTCTCAGATGACCATTGGTGCACCTTCTCAAGCAGCGGTTCCTCAGCTAGGTGGCGAGGCTGAGGTTACTAGCAGGCCTCCTGTTATGGAGGAGTCTGTTCCTCCCAATGTGGAGGGGGTGGCTACCTCTGAGGGGGCTGCCAGGGGAGGAAATGATCAAGATCAATCAGAGGGGGATCTTATAATTATTGGTTCATTGAAGAGGACCGCAGAGGTGACTGAGGGAGGAGTGGCTTCTCGTCTGAGGGGAAAAAGGAAGAGTGGTCTTCCTCCCAGGTCTTCTACAAAGAAGAAGAAGTCAACCACAGGGGCATCCGTTGTTGAGGAACACACAGGTTTGTTTCCTTAGTGTTAGCATTTAATATGCTCTGGCTGTGTGCAGGTCCTGATATTAACGTTTTATTTTCACAGAAGATCCAGATTCTGAAGAGGGAGAGGGGTGGGAAGAACTTGACTACGGAATTTTTGTGAAGGCGTTTGATAAAAATTGTGAAAGGCATTCAGCTATTGGCGCTGTTGCAAGTGCTCGCATGAAGGAAGGGACTGTGGAGTTAAGGAGAGTGAGGGAGCAACTGGACAAGAAAAAACAAGAATGCATGGGTCTTCGTTCTGATGTCAAAGAGGCTGACATGAAAGTAAAAGAGGCAGAGAGGAAGGTGGAGCAGGAGGAAGTGCTGAGGGAAAAGATAAAGGATGGTGAGGCTGTGTTGAAATTAAGGGTCGAGGAGTTAGCAGATGCGAAGTCCAAGCTAGCTCAAAGTCTGTCAGAGCTGGGTGATGCGAGGGCTAATGCTGATATGATGAGGGCAATGATTAATGAGTTAACTGAACAGGTCCAGAAAGGTGAGGCCGAGCATGCGGGGTTGATTACAGAAGTGATCCCCTATGCCCGCAGAGCTTTGGTGGACAGTGAGGAACTTGGCCAATGGATTAGGGCCTTTATTTCATGCAATCGAGATGATGAGAGGGCTATGGTACTGAAAGAGCTTAGCGATAAGGGGTTGGTGGACTTACAAGAACACGCAAATTATGATCCTGATGCCGCCACAAAGATTGAAAAGGCTGTTCAAGACTACAGGTGTGTAGAGTTTCCCTTTGTGGAGAAAATATCATCGAACCCCAAGGCCTCCTATCGCGAACTAATTGCCATCAAGCCTGGGAAGGTTCAGCAGGCATCGGTGTCTGTTCAGCCAGGCTCATCATCCCCAGCTCCACCTCAAGGTCCTCCTGTTGATGGTACCTCTGCTTCCTAGTTGTGTGACTTGGGTCTTTAAACAATAGGAAGGTTGTTGGTTAGAACAATTTCTGTGTTCCCAAGGATGAGACATGTGTGAACTAATATTTTCTATTGCTTTATGGTTTGTGTTTTGCATCTTTTTGGTTTGTGGTTCATGTTGGCCACTTTATTATAGGATGATACTCTGGTATAGTGTGAAGGTCGTGCCTTCGTGTTTAGTATATGTAATGTGCCTGAAGGGAGCTCTTTTGAGGGTTATTCCTTCGTATTTATTCTGAAGGTTGTTCCCGCTAAAGCTAGACCTTTGCACGTATTTTGAAGGTTTCTCCGACAGGAGTTGTTCCTTCGTTATTTGTTTTTGCGTGCTTCGTCGCAGAGTTATCATTAAGGATGATCCTCGCATACGATTTTAGTTATATGTTATGTGGGCGTCCCCATGGTCATACATTATACTAAATTTGTACGTCTTTGATAATAATGCGCGCGGGGGTGTTGAGACAAAGCGAAAGGGAGCGACCCTCCGCTGGGTATGAATGGTATAAAAAGAAAAATAGAAAGCTTTATTTAAGTATCTTAGGGTAGCTTTACATCACTGCCATGAAAATAAAAACTATCCGCAGCTTTCTTAGGTAATGAAAATGATATTATTTGAAAAATACCTGTGGGGTAGCCCCATTTTATGCAAGATCTCGAGAGTTGGACCCCTCGGGGGGTTCTTCCATGCTTTCCTCTTCTCTGCGGAGCATATAAATGGTTGCCTTAGGGGGATCTTTAACAGTAGCTTCGGTAGGCTCTTCCTTGACGTATTCCGACTACCAAGTGTGATAGCTTCCAGCATTTATGGCTTCGTCAATGGCCCTTTTTAGCTGTATGCAGTCATTTATATCATGCCCATGATCGACGTGAAACTCGCAGTATGAGTTGTAATCACGCCTTCCTTTG
Source organism: Asclepias incarnata (assembly GCA_025447715.1). Taxonomy (NCBI): domain Eukaryota; kingdom Viridiplantae; phylum Streptophyta; class Magnoliopsida; order Gentianales; family Apocynaceae; genus Asclepias; species Asclepias incarnata. The sequence continues at coordinate 10,379 of JAOEHQ010015008.1, forward strand.
CTAACCATTTTTGGAGGTGGGGCGAAGGTTCTAGCTACCCTTTCTGTGGCGAGTATCTGTCTTGGTGTCTTTGTAAGTTCTGCGAGTCCTCCTAGGCTTTTCATTCCTTCCTCTCGGGTAAACGAGTATCTGTTTCGTCCCTTTTTCCCATTCATAAGCGGCTGCTTTCTTTCCCCACTTGAAGAGTCGACATCCTGCGCGGGTGATCGAGTGCTATTGGCGGCAGTCTCTTTTGAGTCTAACCAGATGAGGGCTTTGTTCTTCAGTTCATTATAAGTCCTAGGAAGGTCAACACTTAGGTGTTCAATCAAAGCCACAGACTGGAGCCCATGAATCATTCCCGAAACTCACTATGATTCAGGGAGTTCAGTTATCTCCCGGGTTTCATTAGTATATCTAGATATGAACGTCTGTGTACCTTCGCCCTCTCTTTGCTTTAAATTATGCACCGAAACGTGCGTTTTCCTATGCTTTTTCTATTGGTAAAACTGCGAGCGGAACTTGGTCTTAAGATCAGAGAAACCGGTGATGGAGTTTTTGGGCAGAGCATTGTACCATTCCCTAGCATCCCCTTTTAATACCCAACTGAAAGCTCGACATGCTACCGGGTCACTCCAGGCTTGCATTTACGCGACCCCTTTGAATGTTTTCAAGTAGTCATCCGGGTCGTCCTTACCTTCGTAAGTTCCTAGCACGGAGGGACACTTCATGTTTGTTGGTAAGGGGTATTGCAGAGTCCATTCAACTAAAGGCGAATCTCCCAAACCGTCGCCTAGTAAGGTAACCCCTTGGTTTAAATTGCCTCCCATAGGAGGAGTGACATGGTTGTTCTGAAGAGGCCCATAGGGATAGGGGCCGTAGGGATGAAACCAAGGTTGATAGTAAGGATAATGCGGTACTGGATTATCGGTTAAATGGGGTATTCCAAAGGAGTGCGGTGCTGCATGTCCTTCGGGTAGCGGAGCACGGCTTGCTTGTGTTTGAGTCGCATTGTGCGGGAGCGGTGTGCTAGCTTGGTTAAATGGTGTGTTTGTCTGGGGAAGACTAGAGCGGTTATCACCTTGAGGAAGAGGGAGATAGTTGCGAGGTCCCTGTACATATCCTGCGGGAGGATACCCCGGAGGTACTTGAAGGTATCCCTGAGGTGAAGGGAAGTACACGGGGGTATATCCTTGTAGCATAGGAGTATACCCCAGGATCTGGAAATCTTGTGGACGAACATTTAGCCCTTGATGGGCTGTGGTGGGAGCAACTCCAGGGGGAATAGTGGTAGTTACAGTAACAGCGACGGGTGCTCCTTGCAGCTGTGTAGCTGGCGTAGTGTCTGGGTTCCCTCTGATGACGTTTCGAGTGTTGTTGGGTGTTGAATGAGTTTCCCTTGGAATTCTTCTTCTAGCATGAGCGTTTGGTATAGGCTGCCCATCTGGGGTTTCAACCTCCCATTCTTCATCAACGTCTGCATCGAAAGAGAGAGTTCTGTTGACGTTGTTCACGAACCCCATCTCTCTTACCCGCCGTAATCCTTCCATCAGCTGATCATAGTTCCTTACAAGATACGCGTCGTCTACAGGATATGTTCCTTCCGTAGAGGTGGAGGCTCGACTCGCGCCTAAATGCGAGGTTCCTGGGGGTGGTGTGGATCTAGCAGATCTGTTCAGATCCAAGGTAGTACGGCGATTGTATTGGTTTCTGAAGGGCAAAGCTTCCCGGGAAAGTCCAGCTTCGGGAGTACTAGAGATTACACCCGTTGTCACTGTTGTCTCCCCAGGACCTCCCACCGGAGGAGGCATTGGTTCCTCCGGCAACGATGGTGTGGCGGGAGGAAGAGAGGTAGGAAGAGTATCTTGATTGGTGGTAGTCATGGTTTAGTAAATCTATCTTGTGGTTTGTGGGTTTCTTTGTGAGATATTTCAGCGTGGGTCCCACGGATGGCGCCAATTGATTGATCACCAAACCGCAATTACCTCCGTTTAGATAATGGTTGGATGAATGATGTATGTTGTGTTAGTTGGCGATTCCCCGAAGGTAAGGAACTCCTTTTACGCCAAGTGTGTTATGGTGTTTTTCGGCTATGATAGTGATGATCATGATACCGAACTAGAGGAGGGTTTCTCCTTTTTATAGACCATCTTAATTTAGGGATAAGTCCCATATTTATTAAATGTATCAAGATAATATTTTACCATGATTTGGTTGTTACGGAATGCATATCCAATTCCGGATTTAGAGTCTGTATTTTAGGAAAGGATTATGATCCTTTTCTTGTGATTAGCATCCGCTATCAAGCTTTGTGTGTTCATCCCTTCGTATGTTCGAAGGGGTATATCATCAAGCCCCCCAGTTTAAAGTGAGGGACTGCACGGGATATTACTTTAAACTTATGGTAAAAAGTGGAAATACCGGATAAGTATGGTCAAAGGGAAAAAGTGTAAATAATTTAAAATTTGAATTAAGGGGATCACTGGATCAGGGATCCGTTTGACATTCAATAAATACATTCACCTACCAAATGAATCCCCGTGTTTGACGATCCCATTACTAGCGATTAGGCGTGACGAGCAAACGGCTGTCGGCGATTTCACGGATTTGAGCATTTGTGCCATGTGAAGCTGGTAATACATCCTTCCCTCTATCCATTAGAGAACCCTAATTTATGCATTCATTGAGGGATGGCTAAGGTAGGTATTAGTGTTTTGACGTCGAGTATGACCCAGGCCAAGTTAACTGAATTTGCTGAGCGATTCTTTCCTAGTCATGCTGACTTAATACGGCTTCCCACTAGGAATCAGACCGTGCTATCGCCCTCCGCGGGTTTTGTTGGAATGTATATAAAATCTTTTACTGTTGGTAGTGTACGGTATCCGTTCTCCGAATTTTTCTAGATGTGTTAAAGTACTATGGTCGTCATATATCACTGATGCATCTACAAGGCCACTCGAAGATTATGGCCTTTGAGATTATGTGTCGCGCCCTTGGTGGGGAGCCCAATGTAGAGTTATTTAGGAGTTTTGCAACAATCTGTGATGCTGGAGAGTGGGTGACGATTGCTAATAGAGCCAAAGGTGTAGGTTGCTTTGAAAGAGGAGGGGGGGCGGGGTAGATATAAGGAACTGGAAAAAGGAGTATGTGTTTGTGAGTGCGAGCTTATTCCCAGCAGGGTGTAAGTCATTAGTGGATAGGGAAAACTTGGCTGTCGAGAATACGGCTATTGATCCGTTACCAGATGGTGTTGATGATAGTCCTTTGTTTAGGAGTTTGTGTGAGAACCATTTTACTGTGTGGGTGTATCCAGAAAATGTCCTGTTCAGAGTTGGGATAGTTAGTTCTTTACCGGTTGGGGAGGCTCTCGATGGTAAGTTGTGTCATATACCTGTTTTCTTTCTTGTAAAATTTTGGTGTTGACCTTGAATGGTTGTCGTCTGTCTTGTAGACATGTCTTTTCAAAACTTCATTCGAAGAGGTACAGCTGGTGCTGGTGACACTTCCCAGATGACCATTGGTGCACCTTCTCAAGCAGCAGGTCCCCAGCTAGGTGGTGAGGCTGAGGTTACTAGCAGACCTCCTGTTGTGGAGGAGCCTGCTCCTCCTATCGTGGAGGGAGTGGCTACCTCTGAGGGGGCTGCAAGAGAAGAAAATGAGCAAGACCAAGCAGAGGATGATCTTATCATTATTGGTTCGTTGAAGAGGAATGCAAAGGTGGCTGAGGGGGGTGTGGCTTCTCGTTTAAGGGGAAAGAGGAAGAGTGGTCTTCCTCCCAGGTTTTTCGCAAAAAAGAAGAAGTCAACCGCGGGATCGGCAGCTGTTGAGGAACACACAGGTTTGTTTTCTTAGTGTAAATATTTGATGTGTTATGGTCGTGTGCGAGTCTTAATATTATCGTTCTATTTCTGCAGGAGATCCAGATTCAGAAGAAAGAGACCGGGCTAATCCCAAAGAAGAATGGGAAGAACTTGACTATGAAAGTTTTGTGAAAGTGTATGACAGAGATTGCGAGAGACATGCAGCTCTTGGTGCTACTGCGAGTGCCCGCATGAAGGAAGGGGCTGCAAAGTTAAGGAGAGTGAGAGAACAGGTGGACAAGAAGAAGCAGGAGTGTGTGGATCTTCGTTCTAATGTCAAAGAGGCTGACTTGAAGGTGAAGCAGGCTGAGAGGAAGGTGGAGCAGATAGAAGTGTTAAGGGAAAAGATAAAGGATGGTGAAGCTGTATTGAAGTTACGGGTCGAGGAGTTAGTAGACGTGAAGTCCAAGCTAGCTCAAAGTTTATTAGAGTTGGGTGAAGCGAGGGCAAATGCTGATATGATGAGGACAATAATTAATGAGTTAACTGAGCAGGTTCAGAAGGGTGAAACCGAGCGCGCGGGGTTGATCACAGAGGTGATCCCCTATGCCTGTAGGGCTTTAGTGGATAGCGAGGAGCTTGGCCAATGGATTGGAGCCGTTATTTCATGCAACCGAGATGATGAGAGGGCTATGGTTTTGAAGGAGCTTAGCGATAAAGGATTGGTAGACTTACAAGAACGTGCAGATTATGACCCTGATGTCCACAAAGATTGAGAAGGCTGTACAGGATTACAGTTGTGCAGAATTTCCCTTTGTGGAGAAGATATCGTCAAACCCCAAGGCTTCTTATCGTGAGCTTATTGCCATCAAGCCTGAAAAAGTTCAGCAGGCATCGGTGTTCGTTCATCCAGGCTCGTCATCTCCGGTTCCTCCTCAAGGCCCTCCCATTGATGGTACCTCTGCTTCTTAGTTTTGTGACTTGGGTCTTTGGACAATCGTAAGGATGTTGGTTAAAACAATTTCTATGCTTTCGAGGATGACATATTTGTAGACTAAAACTATCTGTTACTTTGTGTTTTGCGCTTTGCATTTTTTGGTTCGTGGTTCATGTTGACCACTATTGTAGGATGTCCTTTGTGGTCTTATATACATATATTTTTATATCAGAGTTTACCCCTGCCGAGGATACTCTTGTATAGCGCGAAGGTCATGCCTTCGTATGTATGTATTGTGTTCGAAGGGAGTTCTTTCAAGGGTTGTTCCTTCATATTTATTTTGAAGGTTGTTCCCGTAGAGGCTAGACCTTCGCACATATTTCGAAGGTTTCTCCTTCAGAAGTTGTTCCTTCGTTATT
>JAOEHQ010015019.1:0-26554 GCA_025447715.1 Asclepias incarnata
ACCCATCCAAGTCAAGCCCAACACCACTAATTTTGATAGATTGTTTGGTATGATCCCAGCCCAAAATACAAAATCAACTCAGTCCGTCTCAAAAAATACCTATAGGCTTTTGGAAAAAAATTATCGACGTAGGTTTATAAGCTTTTGGTGGAAGTTTTCAAGGATACAACAACAATTGTCACCTTAAATATTTGATTATTCTACCTTGGTATTGAACAAGCCAAATCCCCAATTTTACTTGGTATAAGGTCATAATTTTATGAATCTTATAATGGTAAACTTTTATGATTTATTCCAAATCCCCAATTTTACTTGGTATTAGGTCATAATCTTATGAATCTTTGATTATTCGATTATGAATGTCATAATTTTATGAATTTTTTATTATTCTACTCTTGTTGGAAAGTTGCTAGTTTATATATCTTTAAGTTGTTTTTGTAAAACATCTTATAACTTTATTACTTATATTTGTTTTATTAAGAGACATAGAGAAATACTTGAAAAGAAAATTACCATCTTCAAGAGATGATGTTATTGGTAGCGAATCTTCCGCTAGAAATACGGCACATAATATTTCCTGACCAACCTCTACTCCTACAATGCCTATATTAGTTTATTTGGATAATCTTCCATGGGATCCCGCCGATAGGAAAAGGATTTTTGATTATCACCTTAATCAAAAAGATGAGATAAGACGAAAATATTAGCTTAGGGGACCTTATTAACCACATGGTCATAAGTTCCCAAAAAGGGTAATAGGGAATCAAGAAAGAGCTTTTAGCCCGAGTGTCAAAATGGATAAAGTCTTTTGCTTGTGTTGTTATTTATGTAGATATTATATTGTGAACCAAAGTGGTACTTATGCTTATGTGACACAAGGCTTTAATAATTGGAATAAGACGAAGAGACTTAAGAGTCATGTTGGCGATGTTAATCGTTTTCACAATAGAACACTTAAAAATTGCGAAGATCAAATGAAACCAAATCAATATATTGGTGTTGTCCCTCATAAGCAAGATGATATTGTTAAGAATGCGAATCAAATTCGATTAAATGCTACAATTGATATTGTAGATATTGCTTAAAATGTGCATTAACATTTCGTAGTTATGATGTGAAGGAAATGTCTCTTTTTAAAGATACCTTTTTGGAGTTAATGGACTTAATTTTAAGTCAAAATGAAGAGCTTCGTAAGTTGTCAAAATTAGCCGAAAATAATCAATATTTGGATAATACAAAAACCAACTTATTTACCCACTTATCTCTACAATCAAATTCTCTTCGATCCCCGATTTGTAACTTATACCTAAGGGGGAGGGTGTCACCACAACCCAAACCAAACCAATACCCAATACCATAGTGCCAACTTAATTTTACCCTTCAAACAAAAAACCCACCATTTTCCATTAGGTGTCATGATACACCAAACCAAACCAACCCCCACCATTTACATTCAATGCTATTGTACGTTCCAATATATCATGAAGATCGGTTTCACAAACCGATCACTTCCAAACTAAAACGAACCCGCATGAAAAGGTGTGGTGTTCCATTGAAACCGATAGACAAACAGAGTCCAACCCGATGGCACACCCTCCCCCTAAAAAATCTTCGATACAAAACACAATAGCACGAACATGAAACAAAACAAATGTCCATTTCAAACAAAATTTGTAATTGTGACGATGTTTTTCCTCAAATAAAGAACACAATTTGTTACACCACTGCTACAGCTACTACCATTTATTGCTCATATCTCATCTTACCTCACTGTGCATGGACACAAACATTTTGCACGTGCAACCCCCGACAACACCCACGTGCCAAAGGTGTTTGTGGGGCCCATCAAATTCATTATTCTGTTCTCTACTCTATAAACTGAAATCTAATAATGTCAGCTGCCATTATGTCACCGCCGGTCACCGGAAAATGGATTCCGTTGAAGCAGTGGACCTCCGTTCTAAGTTTATTCAAGTTCTACGTACTCGCCGTTCTCATGAAGGTGCCAAATTTTTATTTGATTTTAAATTCATTAATTCAATCATTTGTGTATATATATATATATATATAGTTTATATGCTTGTAAGAAAATTGTATGCTTATTTGATAAGATAAAAATCTTGCATAGTTCTGACAAATCGGAGAAACTGAGAGGCCCCTATTTTGAACCTTCCCGAAGGACCAACAAAATTTGCATACTTAGAGAGTATTGAAATTAACTTCCTAGCTAGCTGAATCACTGAATAAGCTTATTGGGGCCATAATTCGCTGGACTAGCCACGAACCGCGATCCAGATCGAGCGATTGGGCGCGGTACAGTTTCGTTTCAAACGTTATTGGGATCGCGTTTCCCATCTCATCCCTAGCGTTCCTGAATTCCGGGCATGGGGCGAACCGCAATCCCGGACCACGTTCCTATACCGAAGCATTCCCAGTTTCATGTGATTATGATCAGGTCCTTCAAGCTGAAAAGCGATCGTACTGACTTTCCAACATATAACCATTTGTAGCTTCTAGAAATCGTTTTTTTTTTTTTTAATATTAACTACCATATCTTTCAGAAGCTTTGGGTGTTTTATGAATTAAAGCATGCTTTTCATTACCAAATACCAAAAATATCCATTTTTGCTATTGACATTGAAGTATTGAACAACCACTATAATGGAAAAGATTTTACTGGAAATATGGTAAAACCGTGCTAATTCTTAGGGTCGTAAACAAACCAAACGAAAATAAACCATTTGGGGTTTAGTGAAACAAACAAACATGAATGAATAAATGAATATATTTTTGTGTTCGTGTTTGTTCATTAGTTCATAAATTTGTTAAGATGTTCAATGCAGGGTAGAGAATGTTTATCTATCGTTGATGAGCAAACGAGACATATGTTCGTGTTCCTTCATTTAACTTGATGAACAAAAAGTCTTGTTTGTGCTCATTGGTTTTAAAAAAACATTACTCCGTGCCAAACGGTTCGCTGTTGGTTGGTGTTGAAGTTTGAACATTCAGTTCGTTTATAGGCTTATTAGTGCTAAATATGTAATTGAACAGTTTTAAGTTCAACTAAAGGTACAAAAGGAGTAATGTTGGCTAGGCATTGTTGCTAGTCAACTTCTTTTGAGAACTAATAGCTGCTATTATATTTGAGTTTGCGTGCGTTTTATGTGTATCTAAAGTGGTTTTATGAATATCTGAGAGTTCCTGTAATCCGGTAAGATTCGTGTAGATTGATGTCTAGCTGCTAAGTTGAATGTTGTATAAACACTTGTCATAAAATATGAAGCATCAGGTTGTAATTTTATTTCATTAGTGATTTGACTGGAGTATATTCAGGCAACAGTCCGTTCTCGCTTGATATTGTTGATTTTCCAAATCAATGTGCAACCCTTAATAAATCCATCTAATGTATTTCATAACTGAATTCTCTGTTTCATCTTCGGCCTCGAAGCATCTTTCATTGAGCAGAGAAGTTGGTTGGATTTTTTTCGTTACAATTAAGTGTTTTAGAATTTTTCTATCCAACTAGTGTAATGTTAATTACTTTCTATTGAGTATGTGCTATATGCTTTTTTCAGTTCCACTACAGACTCAACCTGCAAAACCAGTGAAGGAACCATTGTATCAGGGAACTCCACCCGCAAAATTTAGTGAGGTGAAATTTACTAGAGATTCGTTTTTTACCGTCCTGTGATCTTTGTTTGAAATTGTCTTATTTGAATGCTACCAGGCAATGGAATCTTGTCCAAAATTGGACATTCCCAATTTCACGGAACTCCTTAAAGAAGAAAACTTGTACTTAACCACTGAGGTAACTAAATTGTTGATGCAAAACATTTTTTTATCTCAATCCGTGTTTATACTTAACTGCGGAAAAGTTTTATGGTTAATTTATTATAAAGAAACTTGTTATTGTTTCAAATTAGGAAGGAGAGCAAGGGCGTTTGCCTTTGCTCATCTTGAGTATGAAGGAAAGCATACAAACGAAAAGGCCAGCCGTTGTCTTTCTTCATAGCACTAATAAGTGCAAAGAGTGGCTTCGCCCGTTACTTGAGGTAGGAAGCTAATAGGGTTTTTAATAAGTTCTTGATAACTTGTCGAAGAATTGTTCTAATAAGTTCCACATTCAGGCTTATGCTTCACGTGGATATATTGCAGTTGCCATTGATTCTCGTTATCATGGTGAACGTGCAAAAAACCGTACCACCTATGAAGATGTAAGCTATAAAACCTCTTTTTTATGTGCTATTTCTCTGCCCTGTATTACTTTCCTTTAGAATAAAGAATCTTAGAATGTACTTCTTTCATCCATATAAATTTTACTAAGACACCTTTTCTGCTCAATATTAGAAAATCATTTTTGTAAACATAAACTTGAACCAAAGGGCTTGTAGCCTAGCGGTAAGTGGGTTAGCCCTCTAACCAAGAGATTGTGCGTTCAAGTCCCGTAAGGGACAATGTGTGAATTGTTATGTGTGTTTTGTTATCTTTAAATTTCTATAAAAGAAAAACTGAACTCTGAGGGACATCTATCAGAGAACCGTAATTAGTTGAAGTGACAGGCTCTTAAATTTGCCCACTAGACAGCAGTGTGCTAAGATGTATTGTTGCAATTTATCAAGGTTGGGAAACTCACACTCCGGCTCCCCTCGGCGGCGAAAATTTTCTAGAGTAATTGGCTACTCAGGAAGTAATCAGGGAGTACTCGGATCGGAATTTTCTATATAAAAATAATATAACTTGAAAATAAATGTATTGAAATAGACCAGAACATAAATATAATTATTTAGAAACATTAACATAATCTTTCAAATAATTCAGACATATTAGTATACCTTCGAATCCTTTAAATTTAGAAGTAAAGACTGACTTTGACTATTTTTGGCCAAGTTTGACCAACTTGGACCCGAGTTGACCAAGTTTTGCCGAGTTTGTCCCGAATTTGACCCTTGGCCGAATTTTTCTTGTCCTAGTAGAGGAAAATCGCCTCGGCTGGCCTCCGATCCCAAGTACTCAGTCGAGTTGTCCGAGTTTTACAACACTTGCAATCTATGTAAACTGGCAGAGTGGTATACTCTAAGAAATCAAAGCATACTTCAACAACCTATTCTAAATGCTTTCAGTGGTTGAAATTTAAATTATGAGTTCTTTTTTCCGTCGTATTATATTCTGTGTAACTTCGTAGTGGAGAACCTATGTTTCATCTTTAAGAGTATCGAACCATAATCTGATTCCATATATACTTGATGCAGGCTCTTGTTTCATCATGGAAAAGAGGTGATACAATGCCATTCATATTTGACACGGTTATATTTCTGTGCTCCCATCACACTTGAGAGCTTATTTCAGATAACAATGTGTGCTGATTGCTTAAATCTGAAGATTTCTTTCTTCATTTATTTGTCATTTGACAGGTTTGGGACCTTATAAAGCTGGCAGACTATCTTAGAGGAAGAGATGATATAGACCATTCCAAGATAGGCATTACTGGGGAATCACTTGGAGGTTAGAATGATGAAACAGAAAGCATCATGGAGAGGATATCATTTTGTCTCGAATTCCATGACATGTATCTTGCTCGTTCATGCAGGAATGCATGCATGGTTTGCTGCTTTTTATGACACACGCTATTCGGTAGTTGTCCCCATCATTGGTGTTCAGGTATGTCTTGGGGGAAATAATTCAATAGTTAGCATTGATGATTTTGAATTAAGTTGAACGTTTTATGGTTGTGTAGGGTTTTCGCTGGGCCATAGATAATGATCAATGGCAGGCTCGAGTTGATAGTATCAAGTCTGTGTTTGAAGGTGAGACAGTAATATTCGACGAAAGAAAGACAAATCCATGTTAAATGTTCACTTCTTTTTGAAAGGCAAAAGACTTGCACACTTACAACCACCTATAATTCAAACTAATTGTCGCTAATGAAACTTGAACCCATAAGCTCTTGGTTGATAGGTCACCCCAATACCGCTAGGTCAAAGACCCTTGGTTATATGGTTTCAATTTCATGTTATATGAAGTGATATGTTCATGCTTGTAGCAAATGGAGGGCTGATTTTCTTGATGACTTCCATACTAACGTAAAAGTTAATCAAATTTTTGAATCAAACTTGGGTGAGGTTCCATTAACAAAAGGGTCAAATGGATAAGCTAGTTTACATTATTCTAGCCATGGGCATAAATGTCAACCTACTTGAATGGGAACGGGTCAGTTTGGGTTGAACTTATTTGATAACAAGTCAAATGCAGAAACTAGTTAATACTGTAATGAAATGGTCAAATGGATCAAATGGGCTAGATGGGTCGAAAGTCTCCTGAAATATATTCATGTGCCTACAACCTCCTGCATCGTCTTATTTACAAAAGAGAGATTATTGTATTTATGATATTGTTTCATCTTCTTTCTTATAATTCTGATCTGTGTAGGAATATATTTCTGATTTGTTTCCTGTAAAACTTTAACTTCATATGCATGGCTGTACGTGTATGTGTATTCTTTCCTTCTAAGGATCTTGCATGATCTTGTAATGCTCTTTTGGCATTCCATTGTTTCAGAAGCACGGATTGACATAGGGAAGACCGTCATTGACAAAGAAGTAGTGGAAAAGGTGATAATCCAATCCTGTCCCCTATGCTAGTCTAAAAAGTGGTTCCTGTTTTTGTTAGATTTCTCTCAAGAAGAACTCAAGGTTCAGCTTGACAGATTATTTGGTATAAATGTTCGACTATAGTAACATGGCTAATATTCTCTTCAATTATGACTTTCTGTAATGATGACTACGGATGAAATGGGTAGTTGTAACTTGATAAATGCAGTACGCATATAAAATAATAATAATGTTTGGCCATGATAATTTGTTTAAAGTACCCTTTAATAATGAATATCGGCAAATATGTCATTGTAGCTTGAAAATGGTGTAGGAAATATGGCACTCAATACAGGATATCGATATCTTAAAATTGAAAAATTTGCAATTCGACAGGGTTGTGATAAGAAATAGAAAAAAACTTGTTATGCTACTTTCTTGAAGTGATGATATTTTTAAACATCCATGATGATTTGCTACTTTTGTGACCAGGTTTGGGACAGGATAGCTCCAGGTTTAGCAGGCGAGTTTGATTCAAATTATACAGTCCCACTCATTGCACCACGACCTCTCTTGATTTTGAACGGTGAAATGACCTATTTACTATCTTACTAATACAAATTATGCTACCTAATTCTTCATGATTTGTTCCAAGTTGACAATGTAACATTGCAAAGCCATCTAAAATATGCAGGTGCGGAAGATCCCCGTTGCCCAATGACAGGTCTGGATGTGACCATACCAAGAACACGTAAGGCTTTTGAAGAAGCCAATTGTTCACATAATTTCAAGGTATCGACCATTTCATGCTTTTCTAGATTGGCAAAGTGGGTGGGTTGGGTAACGGATCAAATCGAGTAATTTTGTACAGTTAGGGCCAGGTTAACCTGGAACACTTTTTGTGCAACATCTTTATAGACAATTGGTGTGTCAAATATGATTTGAAAAGGTGTTTTTTTTTTCTAATAATAACTTAACTATTTGATTGAACTATTTAAGAGGTTTTTAACACTAAAGTACTAAACACATATTTAGGGAAACTTTCGACCTCTTTGTATTTAGCTATATTTACATTTTACCCATTTGACCTTTTAAAGATAAATATAACGTGAATTAACACATTTATAAGTAAACTGGATCAAAATTACCAGCTCTATTTACGAGTATAAGCTAAATTGGTTTCATCTGCCTAATGGTGAAACCATGAACTGAACAACTTCCATTTGGTTACAAATCTTGAGTCAACCCAAGATAATGAAGATTTTACGAACCAAACTGAACTAGACCAGTCAACTGCAGGTGTTCCCTTAAGTTCCATTGCCTTCCGCCGTTAATTTCTTTTAACTTCACATATATTCTATAAATGATTTTATAACTAATTATTGAACTTAAACTTCTTATCTTCATAATAAAGTTAGAAAGTAGTAGTAGAATATTTGCTTCACCTTTCTTTCATTTTTAAAGTATATACATGTACATGTACAACGTTCTTGATGAAAATGATTTACTTGATATAATTATGTGAGCAATATTTTGTAATCCGTAATTCTTTTATGCCGAGTATCATACCATATAATTGGAAAATTTGTGATTGTCTAATGAGGTTTTTGCCTTATTTTATTTGTGTATAGCTAAATGGAATTTCTTTTTTTACAAAATAAAAACTTAGTAAATGAAGGTTTGACTGATTAATTGTATTAGATGATTTACAGTGATACAATTTACATATATTTATATAGATAAAACCCTAATCTACAGAGAAACCCTACTAGCCCGTTGGCCGGGCCTCGTATATTCTAACAGTTTAATACTTAAACTTTCACCTGGAATTTTAGTCCTCAAAACAAAATGACCAGTCAGGTAAACAAAAGGATCAAAACACGAAGTCAACAAAAAAGTTAGGGTTAAACAATAAAAAAAATTAAAGCTTTGGATAAAAATGTGGAAAAGAAAGTTGAAACGATAACCGGTGAAAGTTTAAGGATTAAGCGTTATTAACCGTGTAATAGTTATGGAATAGGTCAATCTATTTAACCTCATTTTGTGAGAACAGTGTGTTTCAATAAGTTCAACACCTAGGAAACGCCAAACAGTTTAGAGTCTTTTGAACCTCATAAATCAGAACAACCCGAGACAAGTTTACTGAGTTGCCTGGAATGGGAAGAATTATGTGTTTGTTTGATCTTGAGTGTTTGTTCATACATGTGGTTATGATTAATATACAGGTGATAGCAGAAGCAGGAATCGGGCATCAAATGACATCCTCAATGGTTAAAGAAGCAAGCGATTGGTTCGACAAGTTTCTCAAATCATAGAGATTTCTCATGTACCAAACGGTTTAATAGCAAATCGCTACTTAGTATCAATGTATCCCCTGCCCAACTGTTACCCATGTATCAGAACCTTGGGTGGCTTGCCTTTATGGGGATACCCATGGTTCTATTCTTGTGACAATTGAAAACCATGATTCAAAAAAGAGGTAATTTATTGTTACGCTTGTATCCTTGCATCTAAAAACATTGCTATAACAATTTTACATGCTACCGTGATACGTCGGAGTATTGGACTAACAGTAGATCACCATGAACAATAGTGTTAATCTGTAATGTTTTTCGTCCACTTTGAAACTGCAATTCATTGTATAACATAGTTGTATAATGTGAGCCTAAGACTCCCAGACAAAATTTCAACTTTTTAAATAGGCTCCGTTATGACCACTTAGAATATCATTCATGATCTAATCTATCATCGAACAATCATGTATCCTCCAAGTAGTGTTTTTAGTGGCTGACGATGCAGGGTAGTGTCACTGTAAATGATATGCTCATACTTAGGCGAATTCAGAGTTTCGGACGCATCTAGGAGACGAAGATTTCTTGGTGGCTACATCAAATAAAACCAGTCACTTGTTTGAATATGTTGGAATTGTCGCCTATATTCAACAAGCCATGTATCTGGATTCGAAACTTTCTCCTCTGCACATCCTTATATTCCTTAAAATGTCTTGCTCTATTGTGTTTGGCTAATTGTGGTACAAGTCTACTGCTTCACAAAATCGAACCGGGTAAGGGAGATTGGCATGCCAAGTGATACTTCTTTTTACCTGATTATGTTTTCCACTAGATATGGTTTGAACCTTGTAAATTCAATGCTCTAAGACCATTGGGAGTGGGGAAAGCCCCCCATAGGGGCATCTCGCGCCATGTGGCAGTCCACATGGCAAGGGGGCTTTCTCACTTTTTTGTGGGAGTGGTGAAATATGTAGAAAGCGTCTTCTATTAAATTTATTTTATTACATTTAATTAAATAAAACCTTAAATATTAATAATATTAAAAATAAAAAGTGGGGAATCCAAAGTTGTTTCAGATGTAAAGTGCACAGGGGACCCATCATTTTTGACTAAATATTGGTAAAGGCTGCAAAAAGTATAGGAAAGAGCAGAGGAGCATGAGCGTTTCAACCGGAACGTGGCACGCCATCCAAAGCAAGAAAACGCCCCTTGGGCTGGTAAAGTGGGGCGTTCTGGGGCGTTCCTGGCCGTCCTAAAGAGAAAAAATGCAAAAAAGGCCCCCCACTCCGGACGGTCTAAGTGTTTTGTTGGGTGAAAACGACATATCTCTCATTGAAAAAGACCACTCTATTTATAGGAGAGGTGTCTTGGAGCCAAAGGAAAGTGATAGGGCTCAATCCCTTGTTTTTTGGCTAAGATCTCGTGTTGGTAATAGGTTTAATAACCGGTTTCTTTTGCTTATGTTCATCCTTTTAAATGGTAACATAAATCTTATTTATTCAGGAAAAGATTTAGTGAATATCCTTTTCGATTTTGAGCACGGATGCAGAGCACGCCCGACCGTGCTCAACGTCTGCGCTCCCACTGTGATGTTTTTTTAACTTTTGTTTCAGAGTCTTTCGTTTCAATTGGTCGATTACTATTTGTTCGTATATGTTAAAATACAAGTTTAAAGGATAAATAACATGTTTTTATAAAAAATAAAAAATAAATTTTTGGGTGTTTCAATAAGCCAGGTGCTCCTCCTCACAAGTCACAACAATTTTAATTTTAAATAAGGAATATAATGTACTTAAACAATGAAATTTTTTTAAAAAAGAAATTGTTAGAATTATGGTTATTCCCTTAATTTAATGAAAAAATGTTATATGTTGTTAACATTATATATATGTTGCATACACATAAAATATTTTAATAATAAAAAGCCCCCCTGATTTTAATATTTTTCTCACAAACATTCACAAACATCAGTCTAATTTTAATATACTAATTTAATATACTTTTAACATCATATAAGTTATCCCCTAATTTAATACCCTAAAAGAATAAATAAAATAGGCCAATCGCCGTGCTTGCTCAGCCTCATCAGCGTCCGTCTGCAATCGGAGGTTGTTTCCAATACTTATTGCGGTTAAGGGTAAAACTGCTAATGCTTGGGTTTTAGGCTCGTAACGCTAGGGTTTTAGGCCCTCCAATTTTAACGCTTTCTCTTTGTAAGCAACTAACCCCAAGTTTTATGCATAATAATGATGAATACAAAACCTATTATTATTATTATTATTTACAGCATTTACTTCACCTTCAATACATCCCTCCAAATTTATACAATTTTTTTATGTGAAATTATACACTAATACGATTGTTCATTATAATCGATTAGGGCCCTTCTTATAACAAGATTGAGACGCCTTCCTCTGTGTTGTAGATACTTAACTGAAGAAGTTTAAAGAGGAAAAGTAAATAAAATATGACTTGGTGCCCTCATTGTGCCAAAAATAGCCAAACACATCGTGATCATACCACTGGCAGCGTGTAAGTTTGGTTTTCGTAAGTAATAAGTATATATTTACCATCTTTATTATGTATAGGTTTTATGTAATGTAATATATATATTTGTTTTGAGATAAATCAGGTGTTGTGTTGATTGTGGAAAAGTTATATCTCAAGATATATATACAGAGGATGCTACTTTTGTTAAAGATGCTGCTGGAGGGGTATCTATACTTTTTTTTATATATTTATTTTGCGAAATGCAAATATTTATATGTTAATAATAATAATTAGTAAGATGCTAGAGATTACATCGACACTAAAATGATAAAACCGACTCCAATACACATACAATTATAATGCTTTCTTTCTTTTTACTTACATACATTTCCTTGTTTTTTGTTGTTTACTTGACTACTTGTATTTACATAGAATTAAAATTAAATGCAGGCTCATCTGGCAGGCAACCTTGTTAAAATGGGAAGTGCTTGTTCCGAGTCACATATAAGAACCTTAAATAAAGGTACTACTACATTCTCATTCTCATTTCAGTTTTATATTCAATTTTATATCAAGGAAGTTGTAGCTATCATTTTTTTTTTATATTTATTGTAGGGAACACGGTAATCCATGCACTCACAAGCAAATATGGGATTACCAACGTTGATCATGCTCCTAAATATTACCAGGTTTGTGTTTACCACCCTTTAATATCTGTCGTGTGTGCTTATTGAGAATGGTAAGTTTTGAGTCCTTGATAAAAAAAAAATTGTAGATAGCTGTTGAGCGTGGCTTTACAAGAGGACGTAGAACATCTCAAGTTGCAGCTGCCTGTCTTTATGTTGCTTGCCGGTTAGTGGTTTCTTTTACATAAATACTATGCTAGTAAATACAGAAGCATTTTTTTTATCAATGTGATTGTATCAAGTTGTTACGTCACTGCACCCGCTGTCGTTAGAGTCATTTAAACAGTGTCACACGGTCTTGATCTCAAAAAAACCCAACAAATATGATGTACTGACATGTTTCTAGTTACTTGTATTCTATGATCTACAATTTGTGTTTCAGAATATGCTGATGTGAAAACCACATTATAAATGATCTTGAAGTTGTAGAAATTCATATGATATGATGCCTAGCTAATATAACTTGGAAGCTTATTTACAAATTACAAACATTATTTTATGAAAGAATTCAATATTTATTTAGAGATAGTTATATATAGTCTATCTATATTTTCCCATTGAAAGTTATATGTAATATTCCAAGTTTTCATGTTCAGTGTAGTTAGCCTGTTTGTGTATGTGCTACTCTCTACCTATATCTATTAGCATACATTTTGGCTTTGGCTGTTCTGGTTTAACTATATAATACTTTCAAATTGTGTTATTTCTGGTTAGATTACTAATCAAACAATGGTTGTTATCATATTATGCAGGGAACTAGAAAAACCTTTTCTGCTTATTGAATTTTCCAGTGAATTGGGTGTTAGTGTGTAAGGAATCTCCTTTAACTGTTAAATAATTTTCGAAAAACTTATCATGGTAATCTGATGCTGTAATTTTTTATTTTTCAGCTACGAGTTAGGCACCGTGTATTTACAGCTTTGCAAGTTGTTGAGCCTCCAGGATCATCCCTTTGTTCAAAAGCCAGTTGATCCTAGCCTTTTTATGCATAGATATACAAGTGGTAAGATTTTGTTTGTCTTCTATTTAATACTTATTCTATATTCTTTCAAGAATTTTTTGGAAACTTTAACTTCCAGGACATCTGTCAACTTAGTCATCTTGTTGCATTTATCTTCAACAATTTTAATGGATATACTCTGACTGATGTAGGTTGCAAAGTGGATACTTTTTATATTTTTTTGGGGTGTTTTGTTATTGTACTTTAGATACTTGTTAGTTTAGTGTGATGCATAGTTTTGGGATATTCAGTGTATACTTGTATTTTTAATAGAAATTTAGGATGCCATCTCTTTTCAATTATTATACGAAATCCTTAGTATGTTCTGTTGCCGAGCACTTTGTATTTTTTTTTTTTATGGTTGACTAGCTTCTTACCTGCGTGATATGGCTGTTGCATTGAGGGTGATGTTAGTTATTGGTGGTGGTTACAGATCCACTGGTGAAAATGGCAGTTTTTGGGAGAGGAGGGTTTGGTGCGTCTGTTTTTGATGATGTTTAGAGTATGTTTTGTGTTCGGTGCTTGTTTATATAGGTTTGTTTGTTTTCTAAGAGGTTGACCTTATAAATGTTTTATATACAGTATAAATGCTATATTTAATACCCCAAATTTATTTATTTTTTGGTGTGGTTTAGGACTAATGAAAAATGATGATAGTAATAATAAGAAAGTTTTGAATACTGCGTTGCACCTTGCAGTTAGCATGAAAAGAGACTGGATTCAGGTTTGATCTCTTCTGAATTTTTATAATAGGTTTCTTTCTCTCTTTGCAAGTTTATCAGTACTTATTCTGTGATTTTATTTACAGACTGGGAGGAAACCAAGTGGTATATGTGCTGCGGCTATCTATGTTTCTTCGGTGTTACATGGATATAATTTTTCAAGAGCAGATGTTGTACGTTACCTTATACTTAGAATAATAGAATTATCTCTCCATTCTTGCAAGTTGCAACTATGATAGGTTTCTTTAATGTGAATATTATGTCATTGATCATTTTTTCAATCGATGAACTTTTGTTTTTACGTATCCCTTTTTATTTATTGAATTTTACAAATTCCGTTTGACCCATTACCCAACCCGCCAGACCTACTCGTTTTCCACGTTATATTTTTTCAAGCGGAGGAATACTTGTAGGTAAACATAAACTACACGACGAACCAGTGAATATTTATCTTTACCTATTGTTTCATTGCACTATCTGTTTGATGGATACTTGTGCACTGGCTTTATGATGTCCTTACTTCTGAAGCACACACATGTCTGCTAGCCTCAAATAATTTAAAAGTTTCAGAGTTTCTTTTGTTATCAAGCTTTTGACATGCCTTGATCAAAGCAACACTTTTTTAGTTATATGAAGTTTAATGTTATTTACAAGAGAGAACTGCTATCAGATCTTTTAATTTTTCTTTTTTGTACTTTATTATTTCTAGGTTAAAGCTGTACACATATGTGAAGCAACATTGACAAAGCGATTGATTGAATTTGAAAATACACAAGCTGGGAGTTTAACAGTAAGTTTTCCTGCTACATATATCTGCAGTATTGATCATCTTGTGCATTTTGATCATTCATAGATCATTTTCTCATTGGAACTAACTGATAATTCTTACAGCTCATTTGCTTCATTTTCTTGATTATTCTTGGTGCTCATTAGTGTTTATTTCATTCACTGTAGACTTTTATCCCCGTAACTCCCTTCGAATGTTCTATCTTTCTTTCAGTATCCATTTGTATCTCGACTAGTTACTTTCATGGTAAATAGTATGCTTTAGAGGTTGGTAAAAGGAATTAGGCTTTTGTAAATTTGGGATACATGTATGGGGAGCTTTTAGATTTACAAATAGTGCATAGTTATTTATGTAGATTAAGAACACAATGTGAAACACAATATGTATTATAAAGATTCCTAAAACCAAAAGTAGTAAGCCTTCAGTTATAAAATAAATACAATTTTTGACTTCACACATGGTTCAGAGAGAGTGTTCGGCTGTTAGTCAAATGTCTAAAACTGCCTCTAAATAAGGACAAAGTGGCAGAAACTATCTTGACACCCACTTACGTAAATATTACCATCTTTCATTAGTTAATAACGAGTGAGATGAACAAGTCATTTAGTTATAGCAATCTCAGGTTTGGTCATTTAGGTAATGCATGAAGAACAACTACGAAGGCGTGGAAGTTATTTTTTCTAAATTAATACTAGAGGAAACATATAAAGTATATGTCACAATAAGGTAAGAAGTGCAAAAACACTTATCTTGTGATAATTCTTGCAGCAGTCTTGAATGTCAGTGCTTCATGTATTAAATTAGTAGCTATCATAAAAAGAACTGTTGGGAACCTGTGAAGCGCTAAAAATGAAGAAATGAGTTTTAATGCTCATAAAAAAAATATTCATACGTTGATCATCTTGTAAGATTGCACGGAACAACGAATATTGCAAGGAAAAAGAGGTTTTTAGGAGTTCGATAAGTTGAGCCACTTGAAAGTCTATTGAAGTCCTAGAACAGATCTGTTATGATCTTAAAGGCCCATTTTGAAATCACTGTGATACTCACAATTAAGTAAGCCTCTAGTTTAGGAGTTCTTAATATAGGAGATCTTAAGGGTTAAGTTTAATAGAGGCCTACTCATTAGGAGACTAGATTTCTCCTAAATAGGAGCTTTTGGAAAGCATTGTAAGCAGATTAAAAATATCGAAATCCAACAACTTTTTGGAGGGTTATCTTTTTCTTTTGTAGTTCTTTGTGGAACTAATTAGTGTCTTGCAAGATTGCTAATGGTTCTTGCATTTCTCCATTAGCTTATTAACTAGGTTTTTTCCTCTTAGTTTTGGCGCCTTAAATTAATTGCAAGGAGTAGGGTTTTCTTGGAAGATTGTGTCCCATTCTATATAGCTTCATATGCTTACTCTTTTGTAAATCAAAGGTTTTGGATTTGATAGATCCATTATTGTTGAGCTCAGAAGTAAGAGGTTAGGCTGTGATAGATCACTATATCAAAAAACTTGTGATTTCTTCCTTGAGATTTTACATCAATAACCAAATCTAGTATATTTTAGATACATAATAACACACAATATGTCATAGAAAGCAAATGGAAAAATGAGATGGGGAGTGAGATAGAGACATAAACATTGGATGTGATTACGTAAGCTAAAGTTTCAATGATGATTTTATATGTTGCATCTAATTTTGTGGGTTGTGAATTTTGTTGAGCACTGATTAATAAGTTACATACCTGATGACATGTCATATACTCCCAAGCTGGGCTGGAGACCCAATTGTAACAAAGCTCACATCTGGGACAAATGTGCTGGGGACTCTTGATCACCTTCTTCTAGAAATATCTGGCCAGTACGCCAGATGGACCTATCTCCCAGCTTTTCTGATTTACAACTTCTGCACTTTAAGCCAGAAACTGGACCTTTACATCCGGCCAGGACCTCCACAATGGATAGCATGTACTTTTCTGGAGGCAGGTGTACTTATACCTTGACACCTCAGAGAATGTGACTGATATGCATACTTATCATTTATCCTTGTCGGGATAAAATAAGCCTTAAGGTACTAAGGCTCACATGGACTGACAACTTAGGAGGCGTTGATCGGGTTTACTCAAAAGCTATAATTACATCTCTTGGGGTCATTATATCCATTCAGTCCACCACACAACATATAGAGTAAATATACAACACTTGGTTGCTACTCGTTTCTTGGTTATCTCATATGACCCTACAATCAAAGTTAGCTTTATTGTTTGGGGTTGGAACGACGAGTACTAGAGATGCTGGGATTACCATGGATCGGATCCATATGTTGATTAAGTCTCAAAGACTGCCATAAGTCATATTAATCTGCTCAAATTCTTGAATTTATACTTTCACTTTTCATTGTATAATTTGTTTTTAGTGAACTGAAACTAAATCATGAGGTCTGATTAGAACATGCTGAAAATTCTATCTTGATAACATGTTATGTAAGAAATCACTATCAACGCATGTAAACTATTGAATAGTTACTTAAATACAATCCTGCATTAGTGTTTCCATCAAATGCTATTGCCTCTTTTTCCCCCTCATCTTATGTATGTGATAATGTATGCTAAAATTTAAATGATAATTATAGTGGGTTGTGAATGAGTACATGTTCATAAGTTACTTATCAATACTACTTAGTTATGTAATATATGATAGGATCCGGATATAAACATTGCAGAAATTGAGCAGTAAGATAACCAAATAAAGCAAACATGACTAGGAACAAGATAACAGCTTATATTCAAGAGATCAGAAAAGTTTTTAATTATGTGCTGATAGTCTATCTATAGTTAAAATAAGCAATGATAGTATTTACATAGTCAAAAAATATAGTGATAGTATTTACATAGTCAATATAAGCAGTGATGGTATTCCCTTAGTTAAATAGGCGACTATCTTATATTCATATGTAGGTAACTCTATGTATAGGGGTTTTAAGGCCTCTTGAAAGCAGGTCGGATTTGTATTTTGCTTTTAGTTCGTTCATTTTCAATAAACAGTTTAACAACTTATGTTGTGTAGCAGGATGGTATTATAGCTTTTTGAACACTTTTTTGTTTTTACTTATGGTATTACTCAAATGTGACTGGAATTGTTGACTAGATTGAAGAGTTCACAAATCATGCTATGGAATTCGAGAAGGACATGCGGTCATGCAAACAATCTGCCAGTGACTTAAAGATGCCTGGAGTAACAGAAGTGGTCTGCCAGCACAAAAACAGTGCTGTTCAATCTGGTTTTGGCCTTTGTAGAAATTGTTACTTGGAGTTCTGTGGGGGACTTGATGGTTCTGAACCTCCAGCATTTCAACGTGCTGAAATGGAAAGATTATCCAAGGAATCAGTGAAAAGTTTGACTGACTCAACTCTTGGCAAAGAGCCTCTTCCAAAAACTATCGAGAATGAAAATGTATGGATAGCTATTAGAGCACTTATGCTTCACTGCAACTTATTCATTCAAATTATATACAGCGATATGACTCCATGTCAAGTTGATGAATTCTTTTTGACTTGCTATCATGTTGCTTTAGTATAACATCTAGAGGTGGCAAATCGGGCAGGTTGGGCTGAGTAGACCAGAAACGCTTTTTGTCCATATACTAAATTTGTTAAGGGGAAAGCATAGGTACTGTGGCAGTTCACAGACCGGGGATTTAATGTGTATATTTAATAAACTTCAGGGGGCAAAATTGATTTTTTTTTTCTTCACAAAACTGCAGTATGTATCATTTCCCCATTTGTTAATAGTTGGTTAATGCGTCAAATATGACTAAGATAGTTATATTGGTTCAGTAACCATCTACTTTTTTTTTACTACAGTGATTTGTTAGGGTTTATGCAATTATAATACACTTCCGATGGCTTTCAACCTGCTCACCCATTTGACGCTTCTCTTACTGTAGTTTTTTAATTTAACCTTTCGAAATACAACATAACCCAAATTTACCCGTTGGTAAGTACAATATTGAACTTGCCTTTTCTAATAACGAAAACTTGTTCTGCATGTCTGTACATGTAGAGTTTAGATTATGTTTACTATGGATTAATGTTTATTAAGGTGTTGACTTGTTCATAAATGCAGGGAAGTCAACATTACAGTGAACTCCAAGCAAATGCCGAAGAAATGGATAAAGGCTCCTCACCAGAGTTCCAATGTGCTTGTAAGTTGTATTCTCATTCTTTTTGCGATTGTTTTCGGTTGAGGATCTCATGTTTTTATGCTTTATTGATTTTCTTCTTTGACATAATTTTATCAGCTCCCAACCCTGGAAAGCTCGACAAAATTGGTGATACTGTAGATACTTTTGAAAGCTCGAAGGACCCCCCTTCTCCTATTGATGAAACAGATACCCTCTCTGAAATTGATGATTACGAGGTACAAGAATCTTATGGAACTAATACTAATATACAAGCAAAAAGGTGTAATTAGTATCATTTTATTCTACACTTTGATATTTCATTAAAAGTCATTAAGTTGCCCTAAAACTTGTGTCACTACTGGTGGTAAGTTACTTGGATAAATATGTGTTACTTTTATAATGATAACTTTTAAAAGTCAAAAGTTGGCTCTTAAATGCCGATTGCTTTATATTAACATTCTCTTGCCTCTTTTTTGTATTCATTGCAATAAGTTATATGCTGTATTAGCTTAGTATCAATATATGTACATTCTTTTGCGGTGTAGGTTAATTGTTACCTGCACAATGAGGAAGAAACTCAGCTTAAGAAGATCGTATGGGAACATATGAACAAAGAGTACATGCAGGTGATTATTTAATTTTTTACTTTAGTACTTCAGTTTAGATGTGGCAATTTCTACCCATTTACTTGAACAAATATAGCTTCAGAGGAAATTGGTCGAAGACCGCTCAAAGTGTACCTTTAATGCATAGAGCCACTAATCGTTTTACTTGAAAAATTAGAGCAATATTGAAGTAGAATATTTTGTTTGTAATGATGTTGCACATTAAGGGTGTGTTTGGTTTGTAGAAGGGTATGATGATGGGTATATGTTTGAAAGAAAAGTAAGAGAGAAAATAATGAATTTGAGTATTTTAATATAATAAAGAAAAAGAGGATGGGAGAAGGTTTATATGTGTGAGAGAGAAAGAGAGGAAATAGCAAGTATTTGAGAGATAGTATACCTTATAACAAACAGCCACTAATTATTTTCAAAAATAGAAAATTTTGAACAAAAAGTGTTCATCGTTATATATCTGGCTCATACAAAAAATTGTCGGTTTTGACTCGAACTAAATCCACCCATTTTGTCCCTCTACTTCAGAGGAATGGAACATGTAGATTGATGGGTAATGCCAGTGTTGTACAAGTATTGAGGATATAAAGTGGTTTTCTAGGAACAAGCTGCTAAGGAAGCTGCGGCAGCAGCTGCAGCAGCAGCTGCACGTAAGCTTTATACCGGGGACTCAGAGGAAATACGTGAAGCACAGGCACTTGCTGCTGCAACAGCTGCAGCTGTTGCAAGCAAAAAAGAGGTACATGTATCTCTTTTTGCATCACAAAGTTTAATTTTGGAAAATTGGCTCAGTTGATATTCTGTATAGGTGTCAAAAAGGGCAGGTTGGGTAACTGGTCAAAACAGGAAGATTTTTTTGCTGATTGAAAGGGGTTGATTTGAAACAGTGTCCAAGTTTGTTTGGTTTTTATACACAGCCAGTGTACCAAATATGAGCATCAAATTTATTTTGTTTCAATAGTAATATACTTCTAGGAATAAAATGTTCTAGGACATTTCGTGTACTAGAACAGGCTTTTGGTGAGTTTTGACTTTTGACATGTTTTCTTTTAGCTAAAAGTTTTGTTTTAGAACCGTTTGAAATAAAACATTACATGAATTGACCCATGCTTAGGGAAGTGGATCAAAATTGCTATATTTTGTTTGAACTCGAAATTCATAGTAACCTTCTAGGAGGACCTCTTTGAACAATGTGATATACACAATCATGATAATTATTTTGCGTCTCCTATGAATTTGAGCTAGATCGGTTTATGAATGGTTAGTTAACCTTTATATTGGTATTCATGTTTATTTTGTTTGATGTGAATCAGAAAGATAAACATAGGCGAGCTATGGAAGCCAAGAATGCTAAGCCTGCCCAAACTGCGGCAGAAGCTGCTGGTCAATTGTTCACAAAAAAGGTTTGTTTCCAGATTATAAGTATTATATCTTTGGAACTTGATGTGAGATTGTTTCCAGGAGATCCATATAGTATTTACTCATTTGCATTATTATGATATTCAAGAAACACATCCCTGTGGTTTTCACTTTCCAGCATGGGAAATTAATAGTGGTATGTATTTTTGAAAATGATCAAACTATTGTGTCTTAACCAACTTCTTTTCTTTTGATTTTGTTGCAGAAATTAAGTTCCAAAATTAACTATGATGTGTTAAAAGATATCTTCGATGAGGAGGTAAACAATTTGGCCTTTATTCATTTGTTTTTTTAGTTTGCTTGTCGAGTTTGTTCATATATTTTTATCCCTTTTTTTTCTGCCAAGCTTATCTGTTTTAATAAACTAAAGTAAAGAGTGGAATGACCGTTTCATCCATTAAATGTTATAAACATGATTTAGTAGTTAGTTATTTTAACGAGAGTTGAAGTAATTTAAAGCATCCTCGGAGTGCCCCATCCAATTACCCGAGACATAGTTTATGGAATTATTCAGGTTGTTTTAAATGGTTTTTCTTTGGTTCAGTTACCAAGCCGAAAAAAACACCGTTCCAGTTAACCTAAGATTTGATACGGATTATCGGTTTTTTGGTTTCGGATATTTTCAAACATCTTTAGATAAAAGTGTGTTTGGCCACATATGAATAGCATCAATTTTTTTGTAATGATGACAATGATCAAATGCGGCTTGAAGAATTTTCACAAAACCTGAGTGTTTTATATTTCTGTGATGGATGGAACATCTCGTTCATGTGAGCTTAAAAGTTTAAGAAAGTTATCCATGTTATTGCAGCCAAGTCCAAAAAAGAGCCGCGTTGAAGGTGGGGATGAAGAATCTGGCAAGGAACCTAAAGAAACAAACGATAACGAATATAATGATGATGAAACAGAAGAAGGTCTCGAATGGAACTATGATGACGAATACCAAATGAATGGCTACGGCGGTGTTTATGATGATGAAGATGCATATCTTGAAGAGTATTGATTACAACATCGGATTGCATCATTTCAGATGTCATTCTTATTTATATATTACAAAATCTCTATAGGCAAAGGTAATACAAAGTTCATA
Source organism: Asclepias incarnata (assembly GCA_025447715.1). NCBI lineage: Eukaryota > Viridiplantae > Streptophyta > Magnoliopsida > Gentianales > Apocynaceae > Asclepias > Asclepias incarnata. Next base: position 21,860 of record JAOEHQ010015019.1, read on the forward strand.
GTGGTCAAATTGATCTAGTTTAAGATGATCGTTATAACTTATTGTTCGGATTATTATGGTCTATTATATAGGCATCTTGTATAACCTATCGTTTGGGTATTTATAAATAGAATTTAAGTATATAAAACTTGATCTAATAAATCTATTAATAAAGGAAAGTAACCACAAAGTCTAGAGACTGAAAATTAGAATTTGGAAACTATAGAATGTTGAGTTAAAAAAAATTCGTGGACGGACGAACTTGGAAACTCAAAAGAATCGTAGAAATAGACGATGTAATAAAAGCAACACATATGTGAAACCTACGAACAATGCAATTTTTTTAAATGAAAGGTTGTGTTTGCTAAGATGGAATGTAATATTACATTATATAGGGAATGTGATTCAAAAAAAAAAATGAAGTGAAATAAATGGACATCAACACATGTGAATATGAGATATTGAGATCATTATGACCTATGCACAAAATATTAGAGGATATTGCATTACTCATTTCTTATTCATAAATACAATTTTTAATAACCACAAACATATTTTTTTATATTCTCGTGTTAGGGTATTGCATTATTCATTTCTTATAATATACATAAACTACAATATAAATTATTTATAATTTAATTTTTTGTTTACGAATTTACTTATTGTATACTATACAATTTCAAACTTGGCATATGATTTCGTGCATGAGATTTCAAACTTAGACCATAAGATTTCGTGCATGTGATTTCATAATTTGTAATCCTCATTGAAAATTGAAAAATTATTATTATTCCAGTAATAGTAAATATGAAAAAAATACACAATCTTTTTCCAATACCCAAATGATATGAAAAAAATACACTAATACACAATCTTTTTTTATACCCAAATGATATTCAGTATCAGACATAACTTTAATCCCCTCGTTAATATAATTTTGTAATTTATCGAAAGATTGTTTTATTTCTAAAAGGATACATGTATCACGTTATTTTCTATAACTAGATGGATACCCGCACGATGCGACGACGATGGTAGCGGCAGTGATGGTAGCAGCGGTGATGTGGTGATGGCGGCGGCGACCGGTGGTGGTTGCGGCGAGTAGAGTAAGTTATTGATGTAAGAGGGTGTAGTGTAGTTATTTTAGGAGTTAAGGGATAATGTTGTAAATTAAATCATTAATGGTATTTTTGGTAGACCATGTGTTTTAGTTGTTAAGGATGTAGAAAGTTTAGGAGCATTTTGGGTTAATCAAAATCTTAGTTGAAAAGAGGGGTAAATGCTTTATATAGTAGTATAGATATTAAACCTCGTTGCAAGACTACGACGAACCACTATAAAAATCATTAAATAAAGTTCAAAAATTATTTAATCCCGCGCAATGCAGCGCAGGTAGTATGATAGTATTTATATATCGGATTTGCTTCTCAATTATTGAAAGTCAAACGAAATATTACTATTATATGCAATGATTTTCTCCTAAAGAAATTAGTCAATCATGCCATATATGCTCTATTGTAAGAATGTCTAATATGTTACCACCCATAATTGTCGCCAAACCAAATCAAGTACAAATATACTCATGGGTGGAATATATATATATAAATAGATATATATGTATCTCTAGGTTTTATACACACTATACTATACTCAGTTACTACATTTTTTGCAAGTAAGATGGAAGAAGGGAATGGCTCTCAAAAAATAGTTTGGACCGAGAAAGATGAGATAACATTGCTGAAGACTTTGAAGAAAACCGAGGATAAGTCGGATATGGCTACATTGTACCAACTTGTAAAACCAAGTTTGGATATTCCAAACTTGTCCGAACGCATGGTGACCAAAAAAGTATCCTCTCTCATGCGTAAGTTCATAAAAAGTTCAGGGAAACAAATGCCAACAAGTAATCACGACGCTTTGGTTCATAAGCTCGGCAAAAAGATTTGGGGTCGTGAAGTTAGTAGCGTCGGTCCGTATATGACCAAACAAGAGTATCTGGCTCGATATCCACACATGAACAAGAGTATAGATACTATGTATAGCCATATGTCAGAAGGTGGAAAGAATGCGATAAAAGAGTCCATGGTATTTGTTTCTCCGAAGGAACTTGATGAAATGGAAAATGAATGGGACAAATATTATCAAGAGGAGATGGAAGCAGAGACTATAGAACAAACCAAACTAAGCGAAACGCTTAAGAGGGTCAAAAGGGCTTATAACGACTCAGTCGGACAGTAAGATCGATCGATCGATCGATCTAGTACAAGTTTTTTTGTTGGAATATCATGTGTGGATTTGCATTTGGTTGTTTTTGAATTTACTATTATTGAACAATAATAACAATGATAAAAGTGAGTTTTCATTGTTACATATCATGTGTTTATTTCACAAATTAAGTTATATGATTGATTTTGATCATGTGTTTTTGATCTTTTCATTGTTACATTATGTTTAGAGTTTTGATAATGAAAACTTTATAGACTATCGGCAAGTGTTATTACATACTTAAAAAGTTAAATTGTTATATATCAAACACATAAACCCTAGATTAATTCATTACCACCAAATTAAGAGAGTCTACAAGCTTTCTTTGGTACTCGTAATGGAAAACAACATGGCAACTACAAGCAATGAGGTGGTAACTAATTTCAGGTACCGTGCTTAGACTTAGACTGGTCAGGAACAAGGCTAGGCAACTACAAGCAATGAGGTGGTAACTAATTGCTTAGACTTAGACTGGTCAGGAACAAGGCTAGGCAACTACAAGCAATGAGGTGGTAACTAATTTCAGGTACCGTGCTTAGACTTTAGACTGGTCAGGAACAAGGCTAGTCTAGGTTTGATCACCGACTAAGGCTAGGCAACTACAAGCAATGAGGTGGTAACTAATTTCAGGTACCATGCTTAGACTTAGACTGGTCAGGAACAAGGCTAGTCTAGGTTTGATCACCGACTGGGTTTTGTGGGGGGAAAAATTGGGTTATAGATCCACCGAAGTGGAAAGCCTTAACCGGATGTGTGGTAACAGGTAGCTCGAAAGCTGTTCCCGTCCCTGTCAGGGGAGATGCCAACCATCTCTCCTTCTTACGAACACACGTGAATATGCTAGAAACCCATATATAAACCCCTACTCAATTGTTATCACCACCGATGTGGGACTTTGCTTTTCTTTCTATTTCTTTATTACTTATTTTATCTTTAAGTGGATTTTTCTTTTTAAACAATTAAAAAAATAAAAGTATAAACCCATTTGACAATAATATACATGTATAATGTTCCTACCATTTGTATGCTAGCTAGTTACGGGTAACAAGACATCATTTTGAAAGGTCCAAAAAGACATCATTTACGGGTAACAAGCTAGACATCATTTGTGATTGGTGTGATTGTTGCATGGAATGCATATGTGTGAAAAACAAAAACAAAAACAAAAATAGGAAAAGAATATTGGTGAATTCAATTGAAAAGAAGGAATATGAAGTTGGATTTTGACAGTACTGGCAATTGAAAAGTTAGCTTGGGATTTTTTTTCCTTCTTGGCACTATGATTTAATTTGGTTTGGTTTGTGTTAAATGCTTTTGGTCGGCTGGGAAACAAAAAATAAAATTAAAAAAAATGGTTCGGCCTTCGTTGGTTGGGAGTTTTTTCTCGTGTCTCACCGTAATTGGCACGAGTTTTTTCACTCCTTTTGTGGACCTTGCAGTTCATGTCACGGGATGAGTCTAGAGTTGGTAGATTGTTTCGATTCTAGATTGTAATTGTACATTTTGACGACTAGTGCCTTGCTAATTGTCTTATAGTTAATATACTACATCTTTGCCGTTCAAAAAAAAATAATAAAAAATGGGATTTTAGGTGAAGGGCTTCCCATGGCTAGGTGTATTCGATCAGACTGAAAAATTGTAGGTTGGTGATCAGTGGATTTTTTTTTTCCCCGAATGAGTTGCTTGTTGGAGCACATTAGGCTCTTATACCATATTGTGAAATGAGTTTCTTGACTATTATTGGTAGAACGAGGGCTTTAAATAGCCAATTACAACTTGTTCAGTAAAAGATAACTATGATTTTTCAAATAAATAGAAGATATAATACAATAGATAACATCCTTAGTAGAAAACACGCTCACCAAAGCTCAAACTCTATTTAAACATGATCAAAATTAAAGTGTGCACCTGACTACCCAAGAGTTGGGTATATCGTTTGTAATCCTAGATTTTCCTGAAATAGTGTTATCTTCAAAAACACTAAAAACTCATACATGTCATCTTTCGGAAGAATTTGATTGTGTTCCCCCTTGATCACCAACCATCCGCAAACAATACAAACTCTTGATCACTTTGTTGCCCAACCATAAAAACTGGAATTGAATGAAATATTAACATCTACCAAAGTTCCGGGTAGTAATAAATTTACAAACACGAATACAATTGCCTCGAACAAAGTCTTGCATGTGTTTCCAAACACAAATTAAGGCAACCAAAACTGCTAGCTGCATGTGATGAGCTAATTAAGAATATGAAGAATTGGGTTGTAGCAAATCTAAGAATAATAATCCAAATCACAGTTAGTATGATTCCCGCAACGACATTTAACATCTGTTATGTTGAAGGTTGTCCACGGCTGTTTTTGTGTCGTAGATGTTGGGTTATATAACAAATTATCATCAAACACAAGCACGCAGCGGAAGATAAACTATGCAATTAAATAATTAACCA
>JAOEHQ010015020.1:0-15512 GCA_025447715.1 Asclepias incarnata
CGGCGGAGCGTCACGCGGGGGTTGGACTTGTCGTGTGCGTGTGTGCAGAAGTGTTTTAGGTAGGGAAAGTGGAAAATAAATGTTGTAAGGCTAATTTGGGTATATCAAAGCTGACTTGTATAGACAGTGTTGACATAAAAGGGCATTTATGGTATTTTAAAGACAGAATTGTTGAAATGGGGGTGGGACTGCTGCTTTAATAAGGAGTAAAGAAGAATCTTAATTTCTTTATTTCAAGGAACATGGTTAGAAATTTGAATTTTAATATTGCAAATATTTAGTTAAAAATGTTGGAGGTTGTTTTCATAATTAAATATTAAACTAAAAGAAATAATGCGCTGTGAGAATACTTAGATGACTAAATAACAATTAAGTCAAAACTTTTGAGTTATGAATGAGTTAATCACTTGCCATTTCATTAAATGAAAAATAAGGGTGTTTTCTTTAGTAGGTAGGAAGGCGGGTTATTATTAATTTTGAAGAGATTTTATAATTAACTAGATTAAACATGTCCGATGGACGTTTGATAAAATTTACAAATGATATTTCAATAATGGTATTTTTTTTTTCTTAAAAAAAGTGCTTGCTTAAGATAGTAAATAAATTGTAGTAACTAATGACTAATGTATGTTCCAAAATAGCAAGAAAATAAAATTAAAATATCTTTATGCACAATTGGAGTTTAAAATAGAAAGTTACAAAATATAATAATACATAGATTATTTTGTATTTTGCATAACAACAAATTTATAGTATTTCTTGATGTTTCCTAATATTAGTGTTGATGTCACACATATGGTTGTTTAAAATTTAAATGAAAATTCAAAAACTTCCCAAGTATTTTTGGAAACATATATTGTGCATTTCAATGAACACCTATAATCAAACAAATGATAACGACTTAAAACGTCAATGAACTATGAATCAATATATATATATATATATATATATATATATATTTCTCTATCTCCAAGCGCCCATGTGGCATACCCCATAACTTGCCACGTCAGCTTTTGTCCTACGTGTCATCTTTTATTCACTTTGCTCTAGGAGCTTGACACCTCATCTTCCATATCATCTACCACATGTCAATGTTATTATAATTATAATACTCCAAAAATATATAAGAAAGGGAAATATGTAGAAATATATAAGAAAAGGAAATATGTAGAAAGGGGATTGGAACTTGCGTCTAGGATGTAAATGGCATACACTCCAGCCAATATACCAAAGTTGTGATGGTATTAAAGCTTTGTTAATTCAAATATATATCCAATTAAAACATTACAGTTTTTCATTTTAAATATATATTCAATTTGTATTAAAACCCTTACATGAGTTATCTTACACTATCATTGTTGGTCATATATCATAACGTTTTGACTTAATTCATGGGTTAGTAGAGGAAAAATCATAAGAGTTTCAAAACAAATCGGTTACACAACCGACTATCCACTGTCGAGTTAGGACCTCAACATTTGACGGTGAAAGTGTTTGTTTTTTTTAAAGTCATCTGTCAAATATATATATATATATATGTGTGTGTGTGTGTGTGTGTGTGTGTGTGTGTGTGATTATTACATGATACCACATTTTAACTAAAAAGTTTTAGATTTAAAACAAAATATTAATAAAAGGAAATATATATATATATATATATATATATATATTGAACTTATACGGTTCAGGTTTATATTTTATTATATATATATATGGGTAATAATTATTAGACTAAAGTTTAAAAGGATATATCATTTCTCTATAAATATAAAGTACCAATATTCCGGTCCGGTCCAACTGGTTAGACTAGTTGAACTTTGAACCCCCCCCCCCCCCCTTGATCGGTTCGATGTCCGGTCCGGTTCTGAAAACATTAACAGGCAACATTGTTAATGCTTCAATTTATACTAACAAATTAAGAAGTCAGGGTTGGGGTTAGAACCAGCGACCTCTAACCTTTAATATGAAGCTTGAAATGTTACTTTTTGCTTATAACTAGCCATATGATATATGTTTTGACTTTGGTTTACTTGCGTTAAATTTATTAGTGGTTTTACCTTACCATAGTCTATTTTAGTACGGTATTTAGAGTTTCAAGTCAGCTATTTGTTATATGGATTATGCTGCTTGGGGTGTTATTAATATGACTCTCATATTATTCTAGAATTATTTAAATAGTCACCTTATTCTTTTAGGATCACTTGTCAAGTTCATTGCATTTTAGTAGTTAAAAGACCATAAATAATAACAGTAACACTTGTGATTATATCGTGATTCTTTTGTGTTATTTATAGTTCCGTCCAACGGACGGGTATAACCTAGTTACATCAATATTTCTCTAGTCTAACAATCAAACAATGAAAATTAACATTACATGGAGACTAGGGAGGAATCTCACCTCGCATGAGCTTAAGTTTTAAGAATATATAAATGTTTATATATAGGGTTGATTGATCTACCTTATTTATAATTCTATTTTAGCTTTGTGTTATTTAAAAAGCCCCACCGTCGCGGTGGTGTGGTGGTTGCCTTGCCGCAAACATAATCACGATGTGCTCTAAGGCCGCTCACAATGGTTAAATTATAACCAAATTATAGCCTCGTTACCATAACACCAATGTTACCACCCAAATTATAGCCAAATTATGAAATCAAATTATCATAACACCAATGTTACTGCCTCGTTATAGCCAAATTATAGATTTCAAATTATCATCATAACGTGATAGTAATTGAAATTATGACTTGCGTGTGGGCCCGGGCTCACGTGAAGATGCAGTGATGATATATTTGGGTAAATTATGACTTGCATCCATCTGCTTTATTTTCTTTTATTTTGTTTTATGTTTTATTTTATTTTATGTTTAAATATATTTGGGTAATATGTAGTGATGATGTGGCAGTGATAATTTGAGAATTTGATGGTATGGTTGGTAGGGAGTAAATTATGGGTAAATTATGGGAGAAAGGAATGATGTGGCGCTGATGTTGCAGTGATAATTTGAGAATTTGGAAGTATGGATGGGAGAGGCCTAAGGAGCTGTAGACTGTAGTACTACTTTTGTTTTCCTCCCTTTTATTTGGACGCCCAACAACAACAGCCGCAAAAATATCTATTTTCTTTCTTTTCAACACACCAGGTTTCATTCACGTACAAGCCCAGATTACAATCCAATACTTGCAAAACTCACATATTACATTAGCCATGTTCTAGATTCTCATAGTATTTATGATAGTTTACTCTCAACCCCAACCGTTTACGTGATCAATCTATATGAATGCATGCAACTAAGGCCACCACCAACACATGTACAATATTTACCAAATAACAATTATTAAAAGATAATGTAAGGCACCTAATTAAACAAGAAAAGAAACTACAGTTAACAAACGACAAGGTTTCACTATTTAACGTATTAAGCACATAATAAATTAATTGACACTCAAGTAGTTAGCACGTTAGCTTTAAAATGGTGTAAAACATTATAACATTAGCCACGTAAACAACTAAGTGCACAAAATAATTGGCTTCCGATTGATGTAGTATGTGGTCATGGCCTAACGACTCAATTAATTGTTTCTCTACTTAGCACACTCAATTAGCACATGATAAATAACTTGTCAACTAAAACATAATGTTAGCAAATACATACCCTTAGCCACATATAAATGACACATTAATCATCACGTCAACGACATAGTAGCAATCTACATTTGAAACCCATTCATCGACTTATGACATCAATTTAACGACAATTAAACACTACAACTGAGGCACCCAGCAATGCTAATGGAAAGCGTCATTTGACTAACGACTAAGTCAAAGTCACGGGAAAGACGATTTAGGATGTTACAAATATTAATTGCTTATACTGACGATACAATTAATATCTCTGTTATTTTTATTTTCCACATGTCTAATACATACAGGTTTATGGATACTACTCTCAGTATCTTGGATACGAAGTGAAAGATATTGGCTCATAACGGCTATAAAGCCTATATCGTACATGTTACTTCAACATAATTCAATGAAGACCAAGTTTGGCTGCTAACTCGGAAGTCTAATTGAATTCAGCACGAGGAGAATTGCTCTACACGTTTACTTGACCCAGCTTCAACGAGTCATCAACGTTCATTAGCGAATCCCGAAGATCTCGGATAGTTAGTTAGTTTATTCAGCCTATAAATAAGAGGTTAATGGTCGAGCATATGCACACATTATTCTGCATTCTATCTCTCTTGTACTCTCACTCACTTGCTTTCTCTCTATTTTCTGTCCACAAACACTTAGCGATCTCGATCATTTACACCCTTCCACATTGTAATCTTTGTTCGTTAATTAAAGCAAACAAGGCATTTACATTCATTTTACTAAAGAGCTTTGTTATTTCTTAGGATAATCTTTACTATTTTGAAATATATCTTTCTTTCTTTTTCAATCGTTTTCAAGAAGTCTTTTACGTAATTATTCACATAGTCTGTTTGCTCAACGAGTTATTTGCTCACCAACAAAAGTTTGGTCACTTAATTTCCTTAAATCTTCTTTGTTGATTATCTTAAGTAATTTTTGCCTAATATTAAAAAGATGATTTTTTTTTGCACCAAATGATGCAATAACTTGATTCGGAGATGTTTTAGCAAATGTCATACTTAATGTTAAATTAATCGTTTATGTGTTACCAATAAATATGATCGTAAGCTCTTATGAAACTTTATCATGTGATTACTTATATATCATACGCGGGGAAAAATCTAGTAATATAATCTCAATATATACTAAAACAGGATATTGGAGAAGGTTTTGGAGCTACCAGAGTCACTTCTTTTCCCGCCTCTCTCTCCTCTTTAATTATATTCCCTATTTACCTATTTTTATCATTAATATATTATGTTATATTATATTCTATATTCTATACTCTATTATATTTTATATCTTAGTATCTTTTATATCTAATATATCTTTAATTTAATCATAACTTTAAAAAAAAAATTAACGCTTAAAATTAAATAATTATTTTATTCGTTATAAATAATTTTGCAGTAAAATATTTTATAATATGTCATAACACCACTACATATTGAAACGAAAGTTATAAGCTACGCGTTTTGAAAACAACCGTCCATCGGACGGGGCCTAAGACTAGTATATATATATATATAATATAATTAAAACTTTTATATTAAAAGTTTTACTATATTCATTGTCACCATATCTAAAACATATTTTTTCTATTTATTGTTTTTGGGGAAAGTATTTCCAAAAAAATAATTGACAAGCAAAAGATTTTATTATTAATTGATAAACACTAGAAAATTACCCACGTGAATGCGCAGCGGTAAATAGTTTCTTGAATGTTTAAATTCAAATTTAAGTGATATTTTTAATGTTAACATTTTTTTCAAGAGAAATGTCTAAATAAATATGTTATTTTTGTTAAGAAGTTATTATGATGATTGACCTTTCAAGTATGCAATTAATAGTGAAGAAAACATTTCCATATTAATAACTTGTTGAACTTTTTAAAAATTTAAGATACTAAGTCATTTGAATTATAAAGTAGTATAGATGTTCAAATAAGTCTGCAACCTAATCGTATCAAATTTTAATTTGAATATGACAACTCATAACTAAGTATTAATAATCTAGTTATTTTTAACTAATACATATGTATCACTTAATTTTTTTTTACCACATACCAAAAAATATCATATAAAGTTTAACCAATTAAATATTCCACTTAATCCGATAGTAGCACACGTAGCTGCAAATTAAATTTACATAATCAATTATCTCATTTAAGAAATAAATAGCAACGTAATGTCATTTATAATATGTAATCTTAAAGCTTCTTTATTCTAATCCAATATCATATTTTAAATTATTTTATTTTGGGAATAAAATACCATTAATTCATTTATGCTTTGAACATATTGTTTAAAATTATTTACTAATTTATTAACCTAAGTAAAACAATATTGGAAATTTTATGACATGACACATGTTTAATTATCATGACTTTAGGATATATTAAAAAATTAAATGCATATATTGAGTTATGTTTAAAATTTTAATTTAATTTTAATAATAATTATATAAAAAATAAGCGTATAATTTATGTATTCAATCTTTACATCAAATGGGTATTAACAATAGTTTTTGTTGATATGTAATTTTATTAATTTTTTTATTTATTAGGTACACGAATAATCCTGAAATTTATTTTATTTTATTAGTGATAAAGAAAGAAAAAGACAAGAAATACATAATCCCGCTTTTATTGGGTAGGCGTTTCTTTCAACAAAATAAAAAGAGCGCATTATTTATGTATTAAAGTACAAAAATTACCCCCACACTTTTCAACTAAAAAGCAAACTAACCCTATAACTTTGATACATAAAGCAAACTACCCTTAAATCGGATTAAAGTACAATACCACCCTTATACTTTAAAAGAAGCTCCTATCCATTTAACCAAGGTTTAATGATGTACACTAGGCTAAGAAGAAAATATAAAAAGCACATGGAAACAAGATTTTTGTTTAATGGAAGCCAAAAAGTACTACTCGGTTGCACCCAATATATGCTACTCAATTATCAAGGTATTTGAAAAATAAAACCTCTAGATTTACGAAGACTTTTAAGTTTTTAATAACTGGATGACATTAATATTTCATTATCCTTTTATATTATCTAATAAAAAATCTACCCACTCAAATATTTCATATTATGTACAAAACTACATGTCGGTATAACATAATGTGGACCATAGATCGAATGAAGAGAGTAATTTAATTTTTTGTGGATGGTCCACCTTATTTAACACATCAACTTATAAATATAATTTAGCATATAAGTTTTTGATATAAGTTTTTGATGGCTAAATCAATGTAACACTCTAATAACCACATTGTTATAACTCATTGCTTCTATGATACGCAACTCAAAGACATCATGAACATAAACACATCAATTAAAAAATTAACAAAAACAAAAGGTAATTCCCATCATTGAAAGTGTTATCATACTATCAACAACATGTTTACCATAAAGTATTTTTATTTTATTCCATTTTACTAATAGAAAATTTTTATAATATATCTCTTTATATACCTTTGTAGCATCATTGTATAATACTCGTACCATGTAATAACAAAACATATATGAGTAACATTTTCCTTATTTTAATGACGAGACAGGTAAATCTACCATATTAAACATTTGTGTACATTATCAAAGCCTTATGCATATTGTCTTGCTTATGTTCATGGGTGTTACTATTTCCACCATATAAGACAAACCATACACCCTTAATGTACAATTAGTAATGCATACCGTATAATTGTTTAAAGCAGAAAAAGGATGAAAATAGATAAAAAGAAGGTGGAAATAGATGGACACATGTTCATTTGTGTCTTCATTCACACTATTTTAAGAGCATGAAACAAACAAAGACACTGAATCCGGTTAAAGTATGTGCATCTTCTTGTAATACTTCAAAAAGAAAGGAGTTCAACACCAATTCTCAAACCTAAGTCCAAAAAGTACTCATATTGTCAAACATGTATGCCCTATATGTAACTTCACTCCATTGTAATAATTTATTTCACTTTTGAGGGAGAGAAAGAAAAAAAAAGAAAGAGCACACACATAGGAAATGGCGACGAGACAAGAAGAACAACTGCTACAAGCTCTTCTCTTTCTCTTCTACTAATCAACACAATCACTTCACAAAATCACTCTTTCACTTCTTTATAAAACCCACAAAAACCCTTTTTCAGATGATTAAATAAAGCAATATTTCCGGTAAGTTTGTACTATTTTCCGGCCAAAAATTTGTGCTTTTTCTTTCAAAATTTGTTTAAACTATCCGATCTTTGGTTTTTTGAACACCCTTTTGGATTCTGAATCTATATGTATATGTCCGTACAGATTAAATTTATTAAAACCTACTTTTCAGTTTCTTGAAACACTATTTCAGTATTTTGTTAATGTTTTTGTATTTTCTTTTTATAATATAAGTTTTTTTTTTCTTTTTTTTTTGATTGGGTGAGGAATGTGATTTTTGTGTTGTTGTTTGTCAAGAAATGGCATTGATGAAGCATGTTTACTGTTTTCAGACCAAAATAAAGTACAACTTGATAAGCATGTGGTACAACATGTTAATTTTTATGCATGATTATTGGGGTTTCATTTAAAGACTTGATTTCTATCTTAACTTGTGAAAAGAAATTGAATTGTTTCAATTTGATTTTGACTTTATATCAACTTTCTTGAACACCCATTACAAGTAAATTAAAAAATTATGGATTTTAATTACTATGATTGCATCAAATTTGATACTTTATTACATGGGTTTTTATAAAGAATCAAACTTTCTTAATATATATGAATAAAGATTAAACTTTGTGTCAATTTTCTTGAATACCATTGTTTATGCCATTGAAGGCGAAAGATTGTCTGCATCCCACCTTCCCCTATACCGTATTGGGTATAGTTGTTGTAGATATATATATATTTTTGAAATACAAAAGAGTTTTACTTTGATTTTATTCAAATTGAAGAAAAAATAAATAAACCTGAAGTTGAAGTTTACTACTAAAGATTTTTTTGTATTTATGGAAAAATTTGTATGGATTGGTTGGTGATCAATCATGCAATTCTAAATACCAATAAATTTGTCTTCATTATCTTTCAAGTGCATATTATCATCTATCCCATGGCCCCAACTTATTTTATCTATATTTGTACGAGGGTTTTAGTCATTCATCTTGTCTACATCTACAATTATTTCATTTATATATATATGGGCTGGTTTTGGTATTAAATTAAAATAAATAGTATAAGAGCTTAACCATTAGATCATGATAAAATTAATGCACGAAAATTCATAGAGAAAGTATATATATTGATGCATAAAGATTTTGATGATGCAAAATGATTTTCAATTAAGAGAAAAGGATTGTTATATTTTAATACTTGTTTTATTTAAACCAGAACGTATATATATATTTGTTATTACTCAGCAACTTTGCTTTTACATTTGACCTTTTCTTCCATTATATTTGGTAGTGTTATTTAATGTGCTATATCTATCAAGCACTGTCTTGTATACATGTGTGTGTAACTGTACTATTGATTGTTGAAGTCAATCAATGAGCTTGGTATATGATTGTAACACTTCTCATTCACTTTTAGTCTTTTTGAGTACTTTGATAACTAAGGGGTTGTTTGGAACTTGTTACTTGTTAAACAAAGAGGGATCCCCGGGAAAGTCGAGCCTTTGACCCTGATGTATGCAACCTAATCGGTATTCCCGTGGCCGTTTCCTAGACTTTATCCCTGGTTCTCCCAAAATCTTTACCTAGCGAGGGTTGTTTGGAACTTGACAATATTATTATCATTTGATTAATTTGACCCTAAATAGTTTCAAATCACTTGAATCAGCTTAAATACATATCCAAACACCCCTTAAAATGAGATATAGTTCTTGTTTCTTTGTGGGTTATTCATAAAGTTTGATCTTTAATCTTGTTTATAATTTTTCTGCAGATCGAAATCATGGGCTAGGTAATAAACACCATTGATTGTTGACAGTTGCGTTTTTTTTTTGGTCGAAAAGTAGAGTATCTAACACAAAAATGAGCCAGTTAACTGTTGAAACCCGAGATTCTTTTGCCACTCTGCTTGAACTTGCTGCAAATAATGACATTGAAGGGTTCGCACAAGCTGTCGAATCTGACCCATCTGGTGTTGATGAAGTTGGATTATGGTATGGCCGCCAAAAGGGGTCTAAACAGATGGTTCTTGAACATAGGACTCCTTTAATGGTGGCAGCTATGTATGGAAGTATTGATGTTTTGAAGCTGATTCTTTCGCAATCAAAAGCTGATGTGAATCAACTGTGTGGTGTTGATAAGACCACTGCACTTCATTGTGCTGCCTCAGGTGGATCTGTAAATGCTGTTGAAATTGTTAAAATGTTATTGGTTGCGGGTGCTGACCCAAATTTGATTGATGCGAACGGGCTTCAACCTCTGGACGTGATTGTGGTTTCTCCAAAGCTCCCGGATATGAAAAAGACCCTTGAAGAGCTTCTTGGAGCCGATAGTGAAGTTCCTGTTTTGCCCTTGGCAGAACCAGAACCAGAACCGGAAGTGGAGCTGGAACTGGAACCAGAACAGGAAGCAGAATCTGATTTAGTCTGTTCGCCGAGGACCATGACATTCAATGATAGCAAAAGAGAATATCCTATTGACCCGTCATTGCCAGACATCAAGAATAGCATTTACTCAACTGATGAGTTCAGGATGTACTCATTTAAGGTCCGTCCCTGTTCCCGGGCGTACTCTCATGATTGGACCGAATGCCCGTTTGTTCACCCAGGTGAAAATGCGCGTAGACGGGACCCAAGAAAGTACCATTATAGCTGTGTCCCTTGTCCTGATTTCAGAAAAGGGACTTGTCGAAGAGGTGACATGTGTGAATATGCTCATGGGGTTTTCGAGTGTTGGTTACATCCAGCTCAATACCGGACCCGTCTATGTAAAGACGGGACAGGCTGCAACCGACGGGTTTGTTTCTTTGCACATACACAGGACGAGCTTCGCCCGTTATTCGTATCTACGGGCTCGGCAGTTCCATCACCTAGGTCAACTTCATCTGGTCCAACTGCAATGGATTTTGCTGCAGCAATGAGCTTGATGCCAGGCCCTGGAGGCCTTTCGTCCTTTACTCCACCAATGTCTCCAAATGCCAATGGGATGTCAAATATGAACTGGGCTCAACCGAATGTCCCGTCATTGCATTTACCAGGAAGTAATCTTCAATCGAGCCGTTTAAGATCCTCTCTTAACGCTAGAGACATGCCATCCGCCCAAGATCTAGATATTCAGCTTTTAAACGAGTTATCCAGGCAACAAAGGGCGATTCTAACCCCAACAAAACTTGATGACATTTTTGCAGCGGAAAGCTCATCTCCTAGGTTCTCTGATCAATCTGTTTTTTCACCAAGACATAACTCGTCGGTTTTTAATCAGTTTCAGCAACAGCAGAGTATGTTATCACCGATTAATACAAATTTCTCACCGAAAAACGGGCCTTTTTCAGTTCAGTCTCCTGGGAGGATGTCTCCCAGAAATGTGGACCATGTTGACCCAATTTCACCCATGAGCTCTCGTGTTTCAATGCTGGCCCGTGAGAACCAACAACAATTTAGGAGTTTGAGTTCACGCGAGCTTGGGTCAAGAGTTGGTGGGATTATGGGCTCAGATGTTGACCCATGGTCAAAATGGGGATCGGGTAATGAGAAAGCTGACTGGGGGGTTGATGCTGATGAATTTGGCAAGCTTCGTAGGTCTTCGTCGTTTGAAAACAGTGGGAATAATGGGGAGGAGCCCGATCTGTCATGGGTTCAATCACTTGTGAAAGAAACACCCCTTGAGAATAAGGAGAAGCTTGCAGCTTATGGTGGCTCAAATGGTGGTGCTGCAGGATCTTCTAGTGAAGGCAATGCTGTTGAGAATCCAAACCCGCAGACTGAACAAATCGATCAATCCTCATTGAGTGCGTGGATTGAGCAAATGCAGCTTGATCATCTTGTTGCACAACAGAATTAAAAAATATCTTGGAAGGAGGTAAATAACTAAGTTCCGGTTTTTCGCTTTGGGGTTTGATTTTTGGGCATGGAAGTTGGGCAGCAGAACAACAAACAACAGTGTTTCTTCCAAGATTATTTTTAATTTAATTATAATACAAGCAGAAAAATTAGAAACTGTAGAAGAACAAAAAACTTGAAAGACCATCTGGAAATATGATGCTTTAAAATTGCATATCATTCCAGTTTAGGAAATTTTCTATATAAAAAAGGCAGTAATATTAATTTTTAAATGTTATTTATTGACAGTAAAAATTCCCCCTTTTTTTCCTTTTGTCTTGAGAGATGTAATGCAAGGTGTTTATGTAATCATGTAGTAGTGCGGATCTCAAGTGTTTTGATCTTTTTAGAGATTAAAAGGTGAAGGTGAGGATCATGATAACTGATGTAGCAAATGATAATTTGAATTGATATATATATATATATTTATCCTTTTTCATTATATTCGTGTCACCCGTGGATAAGTAGGCCTTTTTTGCAGACCGATCTCATATAAGTTATACATTATTAAGTACGCGTTTCTTGCAGACCGATCTCATAATCATATGAGTTATACATTATAAATTATGCACACAATTTTTTGTTTTTTTTGTTTTTTTGATATTTGGACCCAAGTTTCATGTTTTAGGGGTTGCTTGGTTGTAGTCAATTTCAAGCAACAACGATCTATTCTTTCCTTTGACAAAACCAGATAGTATTAAGTGATGTCGCACTCACGACAGAGAAAATGTCAGTCGAGAACAATGCAATACAAATGATATTTGCAAACGATTTAGAAGCAATTTTTTCAACGTAGTGCGGCCAATGCTTTCCTCCTTGCATCGAAAGGCGAGAGGTCTTGGGTTTGAAACTCTCCTGACATGATCACCCTTGATCATGTGATTGGTCCTCCTTAGTTCATTATATGCAAGGACAAAGTTGATTTAAGTTCATCTTTTTCCATTTCAAGTGCAAATTTCTAATTTTTTTTTTTTTGTGTGTGTGATTGTGGCCATGATCATTTTGATTTGTTTAGATTATAAATGGGATTATGGTACAATTAGTGGGTTATTAAGCCAAGACAAAGAAACATGTGAAGTGGGAATTTTCAAATCTATAAAAGTAGATATGGGATGGTGAGTTGTGGGATTATGTGGATGGGGAAACTGCCATTTGTTCTGATTCTATTCTATGACACATAAAGCTTTTATCTTTATATTCTTTTATATTTTCATTTTTTTAGTAAATTTATGTGGAGATGGATGAGATGCTTATTAGTTGAACAAACTTTTATTTATTTATTTATCTTTTTTAATTTGCCTAGGAATAATGAATCTTGATACTTTACAAGAGATGAGATGAGGCTTTGGGAAAATGCCCAATAATTATTCTTTAAATCATTTTTTCATATGTCTAATTTTATTAGAATGAAACTAATTGGATTCCTTTTAGATTAATTTTGAGAAGGAAAAAAGAGTTAATTAATGATTTTGCTTTTATCAAATACATTTTACAACTATTTTATGGCTAAATTTTGGAATAAAATCACTTTATAAGACTTAAGTTCTGACATTATTTAAAAAGGTTATTAAGATTTAGATCTTCGTAAGCTCTTTTTGAGTGGGATTAGATGTAAAGATCGTAAAATCAGATTGAGATCAAAAGATCGTATACGATTCGATCTAAGGTAACAAGAAGTAAACTAGATTGGACACCATATAAGCTTATTAAGGTGACCCAATATGGTTAAATACTACCTCTAATGCATTAAAAGTAATACAACATTAAAGTACTTATCTAATTCACAACAATAATAGACCTACAACGCATGCTTTTAATCCCAACGAGCCAACTAAAATTAGAGGAAATCATCATCAAATGGTCTATTGGCAAGAAGGTTTGTTTCTTCACAAATGGTCTCAGGTTCGAATTCTTCCCTAGACATATTTGGAGGTGGTCACAGGTATTTAATTTCCACCTATGGTGGCCTCAGTGAGTTTTTCCCTCCAAATCTCTGGATGATAAGAGGGGCTCTCTAGCGCGGACTTGGATAAGACAACGTATGATAGACCTTTCAACATTTGCTAGTAATTCACGCCTTTCAAAAAAATTAAAAAAAATAAAATAGAGGAGATGTTAATACTCTGACTTTTGAAATGCAATGAAGAGACTATTGGAAGTTCAAATCATATATTTCAACTTTGCGCATCAATGGATATATATATTTTTTTATTTTTTTTTTGAACATTGATATATATATATATATATATATATATATTTTATCTTATTAAATGTTGGATTAAATGTTTTCTATTTATCACATTAAATATTAAACTTTTGGTTGGTATTGCATTATTAGTATAATTATTATTATTTGCATTTCATAAGTTTGAGTGGTTGATGTTCTTTGAGTTTTCAATATTTCAAAATTTTGTCATAATCAATGTTTTATGTATAATTTGCTGAATATAATAATAATTTTAGTAATCTCATTCAATCCCATTTTGATCTTATGATTTCGATTTAGTAAAAATAAAAACAATCATATATATGATCTCGAACTTGATAAGTTTGCTATTAAATGTTGTATTGTGTACACATTGTCAAGAAAAAAACATACCATTCTAATTAAAAAATATTAATTTTTATTAAAAAACCTAATCATTGTTATAAAATTATTTATTTTGCCTAGAGATCAAGATAACAAATATTCTGTATTAACTACTAATACAAACCTAGTTTACACTTGTTTTTTTTAACACTTAAGATGATGATAACTTAATTTTGGATTTATGATTTAATGCCCAAGAGAAGATAGATAAAAATTTTAACTTTTTAAAAATTTATGTGCACGTGACTTCTTTGGGTCTTCCCACCCAACATATGTGTATGTACACAAGTAACAAGTACATATGTAGACTAACTATATATGATTTCTAGTTATTTAGGTTTTTTAAAAGAGTAATTTTTAGATTATTGCAAACAACTAATAATTTAATTATCATTTTAAATTATCATGTAACCATTATCAAGTTGGTCTAATAGTCTATCTTATTTTCTCACAAAGAGGTTTTAAGTCCGAAACCTCTATAGATAAAACATTTTGATGTGGCTAGAGAAATGATTTGAAATTGTTAAGAATACCCCGGTTATGCCGCATAAATCTGAGTAAAAAAACTTATCATCTATGAATAACTTGAATAGATAAAACCTTTTCCTTTTTCCATTTTCTTAAAACATCATGTGTTAAAATATAATCATCAAAATTTACTAAAAACACGATTATTATTGGCTTTCATATTGTCCATGATGGCAAGATTGTCTATATGTGATATTACTTCATTTTATTTTAGGTAAATGAATGAGATTTTTTTTATTTGGGTTGTTCGAATAAGGCGAGTCTTTTTTTTACTCGGATGTAACCGACCTAAACAAGATATTCGTGACTGTTTTTGAACTTTTCCCCTAACCATCTCCAATGTTATATCTAGTGAAATTTAAAACTTATATATATATATATATATATATATATATATATATGTAAAATGCTAAATGCAGCCCTTAGGGCTGCACTTAACGTGCATAAAAAAGTTGTACTTTCTATATCAAAAGCTCACCCCCTGAATTTTATGGTAAGTGTACAACTATTTAATGCACCTTATATACAGCCCTTAGAGCTTTGTTTAGCAAAATCCTATCTATCTATTAACTAAAACAGGATTCTGAAAAAGCCACTTGGCACCTCCAGAACCCATCCTGAAAATGTTTTCCCGCCTCTCTCTCTTCATTTAATATATTTTTTTTTTCTTTTCTTTTTTTAAAATCTATTATTTAGGTTTTTCATTTCATTAACATTATCATTTAATTTAATTATATT
>JAOEHQ010015031.1:0-15509 GCA_025447715.1 Asclepias incarnata
TTAAATATATTAACATATTTACTAACCATAAGTAATAGATATAAATATAAAATGATATAAATATAAAATAAATTAATTAATTCGGTTCGGTTCGGTTTTTTGGTCGGTTTTTTGCATATGAAACCGAAACCCGAACCGATCCGTTTAGTTTTTAGAAAACAAAAACCAAACTAATCGGTTTTGTTCGGTTTTCGGTTTTAACGGTTCGGTTTTCTTGGTTTTTTTTATTTTTGATTTTTCGATTCGATTTTTGCTCACCCCTAAATCAAAGTACAATATTACCAAGGATAATTATTTTAGCAGTTTTATAAGTTTACCCGCGTGATATGCGCAATAATAATCTAGATATATTCAAAGGATTATTATTTTATATTTAAGGATATATACAACAAACGAAAATTTTGTTATGAAAAAATTATTCCATTTGCAAAATTTAAGTTATCTTGCAACGTTTTTTTTTGTTAATATCAAAGGTGTATTTTTCCTTTTCTATTTTTTTTTTATTACCGCTTTTTCTAAATCCAATGACTCATCCATCCCCATCCAAAATTCAAAATATCCAAATCCCACCACCTACAACTTTTTTTTTCTTAGTTTTATGTCGTAACACTTATTTACAAGATCTCATTTGAAGTATATTATTTCACACATAGACAATCAACAAATATCAAGGGTAATTTTTATCAACTATTGTTTTGTATCTACAATGTTCAGTTTACACAAACGGACAATTATATGTTGCATCTCTCAAGTCAAATCGAAAAAGAGTCTCTAGGTGTTGATATGCGATAAAAATGTCAGATCAAAAATTACTATTCGTGTATTAATTAAAGTTTAAGCTGCAGAAATTTGTCGGTTATTTCACATATCAAAAGTTTCAATGGTTCAACATGATTTGGAAATTATTATAATGGTATATAAATAAAGATTTACGTCAAAGTATTTAAATCGATCTACTGCATTTAACCTATAACACCCGTATTTATATCGAAGTTGATCATATTATTTTTAGTCCGTTTAACAATTAAAATATTTAATATTAAAAATCTTATAAATAACTCGTGTATTGACGTGGGTCTAAATTTAGTTTAGAAAGTAAAATTTCATTTTAAGTAAATTGAGATAAAATTATATTTAATAAATGGTAGATATTTTTTAGATATGAAAGTTACTTTTAAGTAAACTAAACTTCCGATTGATCAATTGAAAAATTAAAGTCTCTTATAGGGTAATTGAGTTTTAGGACAATTGTCTTTTATTAAAATTAAAATGTTTATTAATTTCAATTATAAAAATCACATAAAAATATGTTGTAATGGACTTTTTAAAAGTTTATAATACACATTAAATATTATTAAAACATTAAAACTTAAACTATCTTAATTAAATAATATATTAAATAATCGCATTACCATTCAAACTATTATAAATTACATGCCACGACCATCATAAAAAAGTTTCAACACCACGAGTAATAAAAAGTTACTTATTCAAAACACATATCTACATTTTGCACTAGTCAAACGGTTGCACATCTATATTGTTGGGGAATATCGTTTTATATGCATAATTTAATGTTGAGTAAATTATACGGATGGTCATGTAAATTGAATGGGTTTCATTAATTGTCCATATATGGAGAAAATTATATTGATCGTTTTCTTGGCCACCATTTGGCTTTACGGGGTTCAAAACTGGATGGTCGTTAGTTATGATCCGTTAAGTGCCCACATGAGTGGCACATGATGGACATTTTGGATCTTTAAAACCTCCATCTTTGGATATTTTCGTCTTTTCACTTTCCACAAGGACCATTTGAGCTGTCACACCCCACTTAAACGGAATTACTTGAAATGCGACGTATTGAAATCACAATTACAAATTACAAGCGAACGACCTTTATAATGAGACATTTGAAAATACCATTGATATAACTTGTTTTGATTACAAAAAATATATAGAGTTCACAATGATTCAATTAATATTTTAAGACATAATAAGTTTAACAAAATATGATGCAATGAAATCTTCATTTCTACCCTTCAATGTATGCAACTATCACTCTAAAAAGTATGCATCTAGCACATGCATCAACAACCTCATGTACCTCATAAATACATGCTAAAATACGTCACCATAAAGTTGGTGAACTCATAGGTTTTAACCATAAAGATTACCGTAGACAACAAGATTTCATGATGATAATGTACGCATACAATTATCATAAGATAGTTTATAAAATCATACGATGTTATGCCTATGCCTTTAAACCGATACCTTAATAACATAAATTTACCCCTTTTATGATGCCTTTGCTCAAACACCACACTCATATACAAATATTTTGTCCATTTGACGTGTTAGCGTGACTAACCCGGGTAGGAGTGTCAACCCAAATAGTACTATTTAAAATATTTGCTTTAGTAATTTCTCGATTCAAGTTTTCAGGGGATTTCAAATAGAGCAAAAGTAAGTACATAAGCATACATATTCTTATCACTTGTGTCCATAAAAAAAAGCAGTGTATTCTCATCTCAAAATAGTTTAAAAGTGATCCATGAAACTCACCTTGACAAACAGGTGTGAAAGAAAATGAGAAAAGATGACGAGCAAGTCAATTAGCCAAATCACGAAAGTCGTAAACACATTTAGGGTTTGTTTTATATTTTGAAAATCCTTAAAATTAGTTATTTATAATAAATGTTATTGTGACTTTTTAGTTACTTTAATATATATTAATATTAGAAAATACATTTTTAAAATCTAATAAAAGTGTTTATATTTGAAATTACTTTTGTTATATATATTTTTAATTGTTGGTCCCTAAAGATTAACAAAAGTGTTTTCATAATGTATCACATGAATACAACTATCTGACACTTAGTTGCTTTCTAAAATAATAGTCAAGTCCAACTTAAAAAAAAATATTACTCTTTAAAGAACCAAGAACATATAGATGAGAAACAAGAATAAAATAGTGCAACCTTAAGAACACAAAATGTATTTTTCGACTAATTCTTTTATTGATAAATCAACAAGAATTACTAGTTGTGGAACAGAAACGACTATGGAATCTGTTGAGTCTCATTGAAATGTGTAGATTTGGTGAAGACAATTTGATATGGAACACTTTGTAATATTTCGTGTTCTTGTAATCTAATCTCGGTCAGACTGAGTTGTGTTAGCATATGTGTCTGATTTGACAGAGATCCAAAACTTCATAATGCTACAAAGAATATCACAAGGAAGTATGTTCTCTAAAGCTGCATCAACAAAGAAGTATAGCATTCAGTCCATGTAACACCCCAACTATGACGGAAGATCGGGATGCCACGAAAGCACAACATGATATGGAATCACATAGAATTATCTAAATGACAAGGCACTTGAACAAGTTCCAACAATAAAATAAGCACAAAAACATGAACACTCCAAACATAAATGATCAATGTACTAGTATGTCATTACAACATTCAACCTCGAATGGGATGCATACAAAGCATTCAACCTGTGAATTTAAAGTCAATCAAGGATTGCTATCTAGAGCGCATAACCCTGAATACTAGTCTAACAAAAGATGCGTAGTTCCTTGATTCCAATGCTCCAACTTAGCTACCTAAGCCACGTCTAGCCTGAACACCTGAAAGGTATACTAAAACGATTTAACACTAGGTTGGTGAGTTCATAGGCTTTTGTACAAAAGAACTACGAATGAGCATGAAACCTTGTCAATTCTTTATGAACATGAGTTTCGTACAATATATAAGAGCATAGAGTCACATACCAAATGTCTCGAACACACAAATAAGCATACAATCACATAATATGAACCTATTTACATAACGGCTGAGACTAGTACCAAGAACGCATCCCAAGGGTACTAACGAACAATCCCATGAACACGGGCCGATTTGGTACCAAGTAATGAGCATGAACATGTACGATCCATGTGTACCACATACACAAATATGCACAAATAACTCTCTAAGAATGGCTCAATGACAGTATGTATATTGTATATAATAAAACAACAATCAACAAAAGTGTTAGAAACTATTTGTATACTTTCCACCCCAAAGCATGTAAAAGAGGAGCTACGAAACTCACTTGACATAATGAACAAGTCTCAAAGATATAGAACAATAAACACGTATACGAACAGTCAATGTCAGCCTACAATATGCACTCGAACGATCCAAATGTCTCACATTGCCCACTAATCAAACAATAAGTACTAGAATTTAATGTGCTTGCCTATGCCCTATACCAGTGTCCTAAGAAATGTCATTATGTCTTGTTAATGTCAATTGACTTTATTAGCCGGTCTTGTTGTACTTGTAAAACACTTGTAATGCCCATGACTTGTCAATTATTATTGTTAAAACGTCCTTTTTTTTCAATCACTTTGAATGTCATAATTGGATTATCGTATATTTGTTATAACCCGCTTAAATGTCCAACTTTAATGTCACGTTATGTACATCATTTGTCTTTTAAGCTCGTCCTAACTCGTCCATTATAAATGTTCCAACGTGTCATGTATATATATATATATATATATATATATAAATATATTTACATGTATCTTGTCTTTAAAATCTTGTAATAGTCGTTAAGGAATTAGGTTTTTATTATTTAGCTCGAATGACGCGGACTCACCCGAAAATGAAAACTCAATATCGTGAATCCCGACTCCACTCGATTTCTTTATTGGCAACCATTGTTGAAATATAATTATATACTTGTGGATCTACTTTATGCATATAGAAAAACACCTACAGATTGTATGGTTGTATATGTGTGAATAGATTGTATATGTGTGAATAGATGTACAAGTATGTATCACTATGGAAACCCTCATGATTATGAATACATACAATCTTATCTTACTCTCGTTTGCCCACCTTCTTTTATGAATTGTGGTGCACTTGACTTTACCTATGTATGTATAAATAATCATTGACATCTATATACAACTTGTTCTTATTCGTGTTTACACTTAAAACCTCGGAGTTACCCTAGACCTAGTGTACATGTTTAGAATGGGTTATTGTATAAATGTCATTTTAATGGTTACAATATAATTAAAATAAGATGAGAATCATAATTTTATTATTCTTGAAAAGAATAATAACTTATTTCATATTCCATATCCATTCACATGATCCACAACATCTAATTTAAATGGGATTATTTAAAATACAATGTTAAGTTAAATGTCCAATTATAAGTAAACTTATGTATATATATATATCTGTACTTATATAAAAACACATGGAGTTACATACAAGTTTAAATAAACTAAAGTTTACTTATACAAACAAATCCCTAACAAGGACTTTTGGTGGTGAAAGCTTCCTTTCTTATTATTACTCTTAAAAGATAACCATTCTAAAGCACGTATTATATTTCTTATATTAGGGTCTATATAATCAAGTCACCACTCATTCACTTCTTTCTTTCTTACCATCCAAAACACATAACCAAGGTGAGTCCCCTATCCCCCAACTTGTTAAACTATTTGGGCTGTGATACATACTCATTTGTTTATGAACACAAGTGTAATAATGGCATACATAACTTATCTAAGTGCTCTGTTAAATGTAAGTCCTTTCATCATGAAACGTTAATTAAATGGAGGTAAACAAGAATATGTTTAGTAGCGCTACTAGGATTGACAACCCCACCTAGTACGAGTGTTACATATTTGGAAACTTAGATACCCTGAACAAGTATCATTGAGGCAACAACTATAACTTGTCAAGTTCTTTTCATGAGCTTATATTATATGTATGCATTTACTTTCCCGGCATTGTAATATGAGAATGACTGCTTATTATTGCATTTGGGCAATGGTTACTTATGGTACCTTGTGGTTCATGGATAAACTTATTTATAAAACAATGGGATTCACCAACATTATTGTTGACTTTGTTTAGTATGTATCGCAGGGGATTAAGGAGTCGATATTTGGAGAAACGATGTCAAGTGCATGTGACTTGAAGAATAAAGGCCCACACATGACTTAGGAATGCTCCAACAGTACTTAAGTTATGTTGTATGAATAAATCATTGTTTTCTCGAGACAATGTTTTCTTAATAAAGTATTGTATCTCAACTTCTAAATTGACAATTTCTATCTAGGTATTTTAAAACGGCATACTTTTGTGTCGTTCATTATATTTTCATGTTGTGATCTAATGTTAGTCGCACCCATTGCGAGCCATATTTTGGAGGTGTGACATCTACCTCTTAAGCACTCTATTTCATAAGCACTATGTCTAATCATGTAATCTATATAGTACTACTATTGAAGCTTCATAGTTGAAATATGGTTCGGGTCTGATTCCTACTTTGATGCTTATGTATAGGGTGTACGAGCGGCTAAGCCACCACATCTCTTACACATTAAAGGCATATTGGAATCCGGTTTTGAAAAATCCTCAATGTACTGGTAATGCTTATATATATGGTGTACCAGTGGCTAACCCACTGTATTACTAACACATTTACAATTGTTCAGTTTACCTACCATACCCAACTACTCACGTGCAATCCGTGATACCAATAACTTCCATATCACATGCTGTAATTGTAAAACCGTTGATCAAGCGTTTCTATGATATCACCATGCCATACTTAGCTATTGACATCGCTTCAGCCTGCTAAAAATACCATATACATACATAAACAACTGACACCAATAAGTAACTTAGACCAAATACGCACATAGTACGACACAAGTACAAGAACATCTCATAAGTACAAGAACCGCACTACGCGACATAAGCACAAGAACACCCAACGTAAGTACAAGAACACACAAGAACAAGTACGCAACATAAATACAAGAACTACCAATAGCATAAGAACTTGGTACATCCCTAAGGATAAGTACTTAAGAACATATAAGAACACTTAGGACTTTTGCACATCAAGGATGCACACAGAATTTCGTATTATGCATGTTACATGAAGTACTTAGGTTATAGTCAAGGTAAATCACCTAATTTTTTTTATAACTACAGACTCTGATACCAATCTGTCACACCCCAACTATAGCGAAAACTTGAGATGTAACAATAGCACAATTTGACATGAATATTACATAGACATTTCTATATGATTAAGCATAAGCACAAGAACAACACAAGAACAAGTATACATAAATAGGTAAGTACATATACGTTATTACAACATTTAACCCGAATAGGTAGCATACGGAAAATTTAGTTTGTAAATGTAAGTCTATCAAGGGATGCTAACAAAAGCGCGCATATCCCTAAGTTCTAGTTCAACAAATGATGCTCGGAGTCCCTTGATCTAGCTCCAGATCTAGAAGCCTTCAACCTTGATTAGCTTGATTACCTAAAAAGTGTACTAAAATGAGTCAACATAATGGTTGGTGAGTTTGTAGGTTTAAGTACAAAGAACCACGAAGTACCGTAAAGATCTTTAAAGAACGTTAGTATCGATATAAAAGAATACTAGTTGTACAATATAATAAGAGCTATATAATTACTTACCGAAGAACCTTGTAGACACATATAAGCACATATCAATCACATAAAGAACCTACTCATTGGCCGAAACAAGTACCGGGTACACATCCCATAGGTACTAAGAACGATCTCAAGAACGGGCCTACTTGGTACCAAGCAACGAATAAGCACAAGAACAATTACAGTAATTCTATAAAGAACGATTCGCCATATTATATTGTACCATAGTAAAAAGGTTCTCAAAACTTTTGTTAAGAAATCAAGTACACTTTCCACCCCAAAGTATGAAAAAAGGGGCTACGAATCTCACCTGAAAGTATGTAAGTAATGACATACAAGTAATCCAGAAGCACACAAGGACCTGCACTGTAACAACCCGATAAACCCAAAACACGAGGTGCATAGCAAACATAGTACATAACATAAGTCATAGATCACAACTTAGAACATAACATTACATTATGAGAATGAAAGTTACATTGCCATAGGGATTTACCCTTTACAAGAACATCTAAACAGAATAGACCAAAAGAAAAGTACTAGAGATCTGAACAGAACTACAACATTTTACATAAGTACAAATATATAACCCAAGAGTACTAATGCTAAACTTAAACAAAAGAAGATCCATCACAATAGATGATCCAAGACATCAACAACGAACGACTAAGATCTTCAGAGTACATTACCTTAATTACGTGGACCTGGAAAGCATGAGAGTTCAAATGTCAACTACAAAAGTAGTTGGTGAGTTCACAGTTCAATAAAGACTACAGATCATAGTTCACAAAATCTGTTAAGTACATTAGTAAAATCACAAGTCACAAGTCATAAATATTATTGCTTATACTGAGCTCCACTATTATTCCGATTAACTGACACCCTGCTCAATACCATACTCTATCGCTAGAATGTAAAAAATCAAGTAATATGAACTCGCAATGAATAGGTACGAGTGAGGGATGGTGTACCCTAAACAATGCTTTCCATAATTATCTACGGTCCAATCACTGAATAGTGTGATTGAATTCATAGTATTGTCCTAGGAATTTTGCGATAGCACTCAAGTACAATAAGCAATAAAAAGTTCTCAGCATAGTACATTAGTTCACATGTTCAAACAGTTCATTAACAAAAGCATATTATGTGTATCCATTTAACCCCTGCCCATATAAGGCCTAAACAGATTCACATAACATAGCTGTATAACAAATATACTATCAGTTCAAAAGACCAGATCAGTTCAAAAGTTCTAAAACAGTTTCAAAATATTACATATTAGTTCATTTGATCAAAACAGTTTTACATGCTTTTTCAGCCCCGTATAAAACAGTGAAAACAAAACAGGGTAGTGAACTTGAAAGATGATATTAAAGAAAGAACAATAAAGTACAAATATGAACGAGTCACAAGTCACGAGTACCGGAACCTATATCATAAACACAGACGAGGTTAACACCTCACCAAATGCCCCAATGTTTAACGATTAGTACCGATGGAGATGCCATTACAAAGTCCTTTGCCGAAACATGACACAATTTAACAATTAAAATCCTTTTTGAGCACTTTATGAACTACATGGACTGATTGAGTAAAACAGTTAAACTTTATGAAAAAGTTACACTTTTAGTCCCTAAGCGTAAATAAACTTACAATTTTAGTCCCACGTAGATAACGGAGCGCGTAGATAACAGAACACGTAGATAATAAAACACGTAGATAACAAAATTACAATTTAAACCCCTCGCGTAGATAATTTTAACAGTAACAGTCCCACGTAGATAATAGTTTGCAAAAATGACAACATTGGTCCCCGCGTAGATAAGATATTACCCAAATGGTCCGTGCACATAACTAGGGACGTAGATAACAGATCTGACAATGTAGATCATCTACATGGTCATCTACTCGAGCATGGAGATGTCTTATTAAACATCCTAAGTCACAAATCAAGTTTACATTGAACAAACAGTCGGGAATACATACATTGAGCACGACTTAAGACTCGTGACGATTGTCACATTCTCCCCCACTTGATAGAATTTCATACTCAAAATTAAGATTGTCATCACTGAAAAAGATGCGGATACTTGTCCTTCTTATAGCTCTCGCGTTCCCACGTGTACTCATAGCCATGCCTTGATCTCCAATGAACCTTAACCAACGGTACTCGACTTTGTCTCAACTATTTGACGTCTCTATCCATGATCTCATCTGGCTCTTCAAGAAGTTGAAGTTTATCGTCTATTTGAACATCATTTGTATGAACAATCGTTGGTACGTGAACTAAGCACTTTTTCATAATCGAAACGTGAAACATATCCTGAACGTTGCCAAGCTCTTGTGAAAATTCTAAGTTATACGCAACTGGACCCGCACATTGTATGATTTTATACGGTCCGATGTACCTCTTGCCAAAACGCACTGTGCCTTTCCATGGTGACTTTCAGATGTACCTTGTCACGTACCTAAAATTCCACGGGTTTATGACGTTTATCAACATAGGACTTTTGTCGATCGTGAGTGGCTTTAAGCTTTTCCTTGATCGTATCGATTTTTGTGACAACCGTATCGAGTCATGTACTAAATATTTGTTTCGTTATTAATTCTTGTTCGATGTATGTTCTCTCGAGTGTTGGTTCATTTTGAAACTCAAGTTGTGTCTTAGAATGTTTAACGAATAGACTTCAGTAACTAACGGAATGTCATTGAATCGTTAACTTTTATTTCACTTTTGGTCCTAAAAGTAACAATCTACTAAGTAACTTTAATTAATAAACTATTTGCATGAAATTGGTGGATAACACATGTTTTAATCAGGAAATTACACCTGTTATGTCCATGCAACCTGATCAAAAACCAGTTTTTGTAATGAAAATATTTCATATGTGTTCCAATTATTTAAGCTAATTTCTCTCTAAGTTCAAAAAGTTTGTGTACGATTTTAAGGTCAAGAACAAGTGTTTTTGCTACTATAAACTGTTGTAATTGAGGTATAATTGTGTTTCCTTTTTGAGTTCTAAACGAAATTCTTGCAAAATCATAACTTATGTTCGATTTTTAGTCCGTAGAAAGTTGTTTAGTACGTGCGAAGATGTTCCAAATTCGAGTCTTTTTGATGTAAATCTTACAAAATCAAGTCCTTGTTAATGTTTCAAAACTAGTAACGATGTTTAAAATGAGATTTTGATGTCTACAAACTTAGCATTTTCGACTTGAAATGTAGCTTGAGTTTATCTTCGTATTGAAGATTATTTTTGTATTGAAGATTATCTTCGTATTGAATATGATCTTCGTAAGGTGCATATGCCCGTATGGTGTATTCCTTCGTAACCTTTAAATATATTTGTAAAAGCTTTTAAGTTCGTAATGTGGTTTATCTTCGTGAAGAAGATTAGCTTCGTAAAGGCTTTATCTTCGTATGGTTGTTTATGTTCGTAATGGACATCATCTTCGTATCAATGAACATGTTCGTGAGTCTCTTATCTTCGCAAGGTCTAATCCTGTCATGAACATCTCCGGAAGGACTAAAAGTGACATTTTCTCAAACTTGTAACTGTTTTGTATCTGAAAGGGACTAAAACTGTAAATTTACTGATCGAACTTTATCAAGTGATTTTAGTTGAAAATGAACTTTAATATGGCATTTCCTTAGGTACTAGTCGTTAAACGTTTGTACTTATGTGCTAGGTTCCTGTGCTCGTGAACCGTGACTCGTTCGTTCTAGTTCTAGTACTCGTTCTATATTGTGCTCACACTCGTACTCGTATCGTATTGTACTTTGATCTTTTGTCAGGTGAGTTCACTGCCCCAGTTCTGTTTTCACAATTTTGTGCGGGGCTGAAAAACATGAAAAACTATTTTTATAAATAGTATATAAGAACTATGTTGAACTATATTTTTATGATCTAATATGTACTAGTTGAACTAGGCAACTTTTGTACTGAACTTGTTCTATTTATTTTACTTGTACCTGAGTACAATTGCCGCTTGACCGCTACTATTAATTCAATCACAGCAGTTCTAGTGATTGGACCATAGGTATCTATGGACAACATGTTATGGTAGAACATATCTCTCTCGTACCTATTCGTTTCGAGTGCATATTTACTTGAACACCCTATTAGTGATAGAGTAGGAGAAGAACATGTGCTTAACCGGTTAGTAGTCGGGCTCAGTATAAAGTATAAGCAATAAATGGAAATAACTTATAGAACTATTATTTTGGCAGTAATGTCATGTGAACCTGTTTAGGCCTTGTATAGGCTGGGGTTAAACAAGCGTACACGATAGTACTGTTTGTGCTTAAGAACTTTTGAACTTATGACCACCGGTAACGGTCAATCTTTTATATATATGTACTTATAACAGGTTTTGCGAACTATGAACTTGGTCATGCAACTGTGATCTCACCAACTACTTTTGTAGTTGACCTTTTGAACTCTCATGCTTTTCAAGTCCAGGTCATTAAGAGTAACTAATTATGATGCTATACGTTCGTTCAGTGTTGCTCCTTCAAGACGGATCTTCTTTTGTCTACTTCATTCATTGTGATCGGATGTTGTGCATGTTTGTACTTAAATCAATTTTAACCATGTTCAAGCTCATGTATCAGTGTACTTATCTAATGTAGAGCTTTGATCTTGTAACTAATGTTCTTGTAACAGGCACCGCCCTCATACATTGTATCTAAATCTTTTGATCTTTAATGTTATGGGTTGTGTTATGGTCTATATCTTGTGCAATGTACTATGTTTGTTGTGCATCTCGTGTTTTCGCTTTAGCGGGGTGTTACAATTTTGTCTATAGTCTCCTACACAATAGGAAGTTTGATCCAACTCTTTTCACTCGACTCTAACCAACACAATGGTGATCTGCACTTATGACCATACAGAGCTTCAAACGGGGCACACTGGATGCTAGCGTAATAGTTATTGTTGTACGAAAACTCTATCAAAGGAAAATGAACGTCCAAACTGCACTTGAACTCTAACACACACGCTTGGAGCATATCTTCCAATGTTTGAATAGTATGCTCGCTCTGCCCATCTGTCTGTGGATGATAAGCTATACTTAAATTCAACTGCGTACATAAAGCTCAGTGATGATAAACAAAAGAACCCCATGTTTCGTGACGATCTCGTCGATGTACAGTCGTGCGAATTGTTCTATAGTATAATATTCTCGAACAGGAAGAAAATGAGTAGACTTAGTCAAACGATCCACTATACCCGTATAGCATCATGACCCTTTTTCGTAAGAGGTAACTTCATCACGAAGTCCATTATTATGTGTTCTCACTTCCATTCTGGAATTTCTAGTTGCTTAAACAAACCAGAAGGTCTCTGATGTTCGATGTTGACCATAGAACAGATCAAACACTTACTAACGTACTCGGCAATGTCTCGCTTCATCCCTAGCCACCAATAGCCTGCCTTCAAATTTTTGTACATCTTGTCCGTGCCAGGATGAATTGAGTAGCTCGAACGATGAGCCTCCTTCATGATAAGCTCTCTCAAATTATTCACTTCCGGTATCCACACACGACCTTTGAAGTATTGTACTCCATTGTCGTCGGTCTAGAATCTCCGTTCATTAGAACAAAACACCTCCTTTTGTATGTTTCCAGGAGTTAAGGCTTCAACCTGATCTTGAATTGCGTTACTCTCTAAATCCGTACAGTCTACTGTCTTTATGCCATAAAGCTTCACTCGCTCTTTTCTGCTCAAAGCGTCGGCTACCACATTGGCCTTGCCGGGATGATATTTGATTTCACAATGATAATCACTGAGAAGTTCAATCCACCGTCTTTGTCTCATATTCAACATCTTCTGATCAAACACATGTTGCAGACTCTTATAATTGGTGTACACAATACACTTTGTACCGTACAAATAATGCCTCTAGATCTTCAGTACAAAAATAACTGCTCCCAACTCTAAACCGTGAGTTGTATAGTTCTTTTCATGCACCTTTAGTTGTCTTGACGCATAGGCGATCACCTTATCTCGTTGCATAAGTACACATCCTAGACCTTTATGTGAAGCATCGCAGTACACAACAAAGTCTTCAGCTCCATCCGGCAATGACAGAACCGGAGCATTACACAGCTTATCCTTTAAAAGTTGAAACGCCTTCTCTTGTGACTCACCCCACACAAATTCCTTCACTTTCCGAGTCAACTGAGTCAGCAGTAAAGCAATCTTAGAGAAATTCTCGATGAATCTCCTATAGTACCCAGCCAAACCTATGAAACTACGAACCAAACCTATGAAACTACGAACTTCCATTGGTGTTTTCGGTGCTTCCCATTTTTTAACTGCCTCAATCTTTGTTGGATCTACATTAATGCCTTGCTCATTAACCACATGACCAAGAAATTATACCTGACGGATCCAGAATTCACACTTTGAGAACTTAGCATATAGTTGTTTATTTCGGAGAAGTTGCAAAGTCGTACATAGGAGCTGTTCATGATCCTTCTTACTCCGCGAGTAAACTAAAATATCATCAATGAACACAATAGCGAACTTGTCTAAGTACAGGTGACACACTCGATTCATCAGATCCATGAACACATCAGGAGCGTTAGTCAAACCAAATGACATCACAAGAAATTCATAATGATCGTATCGAGTCCAGAAGGCTGTCTTCGGAATATGATCATCATGAACGCGAATTTAATGATACCCTGTAACACCCCAACAAGGTGGAATAATGGGAATGCCACAAAAAGTACAGCTTGACATGGAATTACATTCCCAACTGAAACACTTTCCCAACAATAAGTACTCACGTAAGAACTAATGATCGAATCTAAACTAGGGTCCTTAGAAATGCCATTGAACTCATGTTTAGCGTACGTTTCGTACGCATAAAGTTTTATCAGAAAGTCTCTTAAATCTCATAATGTGTTGCTTTTAAACCTTAAGTCAAGTCATTAAGTCCATTAAGTCTCGTTAATTTAGTCTTTCAAAACGTTTGTTCATTTGTTAAGTCTTTTAGTCTTTCGAGAGCATTTTTAAAATGATAAGGAACGAACAACGGACACTCGGAAACGTATGAAAAGTCAACTCTTTGTCTAAAATCGTGTTGATAAATCAACAGAAAGTCAAAGTCGTGCTACAGTGCTAAGCTCGTGCGAACTTGGAGTTAAAATCGTGCGAAGGTGAGGGCCTAAGGTCGTGCGACTTTGGATCCTTAAGATCGTGCAAACTTGATCAAACGAACTTGGAAAAACACGATCTTGGAGACACAAATTTGAAGATGGTAACTTCATGCGAACTTAGAACGCACAACTTGGTACGAACTTGGGTTTTGACAGTTTGAAAAATGACAGACACAATCTTGGCTAAGATCGTGCGACCTTGGATAGTAACATTACACAGCCGCGATTTCGAGTTGTAATCCACCAAAATGACTCGTTTTTGGTTTAGAAATCGACCCAAGTGATAGATAAACATAAACCCTAAACTTTTGATACGAAAAACTACCCGGAACCTTTGATTTTTAAGCTCTAAAAGTCGGTCCAAATAGAGATCCGAGAATGAAAACTTTTTAGGAAAAACGAAGAGATTCAAGGCATTTCTAGATTAGATCTAACAATTGATTAAGTAAAACACTTACACAATGATCCACGAACGAGATTAGATCGAAAAAGTGCAAGATTTCTAGAGAGAGAAAATGTAGAGAGAGAGTGAGTTCTTGACAAATGAAGGGTGGAAAAGAAGATAAGGTTGCTTTTATACTCTCAGAGACTCTCGCAAGACTTTACTGTATTTCCCGGAAAATCGTTCGTTTCATAAAGTGTTTTGACCCGACACTCATTAAATCGTAATATCGACACCAAAACTTTTATTTTTCATTTACGCTCGCATTGACTATAAACTTGTTCATTTTGACTTTCGTAATACAAAAAGGATCCCATAAGTCGGGATCAATCCGAAGCATCGTGCTCGAGTCTATCATCTATATGCATCATCTTTAGATCCTTAAGTCCAGCTAAGG
>JAOEHQ010015042.1:0-15507 GCA_025447715.1 Asclepias incarnata
CAAACTAATTGATTTGAGAAGTTGTAGTAACATTGGTGGTACCGGTTAGTGCAACGGAACAAGTTAGTTAGGTGATTTAAATAGGTTTACAAACATTGGTGGTACCGGTTTGTGTCTTGTTTTATCACGATTATTATTTCCAACGTTTATGAATTTGTGCTTAACTTTGTATGCAACCTAAACTTTTGTGGATCGGATTCGACATAGATGGCTTTTTATTAATTGTTTACAACCCAATCTTATTTCGTACTCTCGCTAAAACCGGTTGAGTATATTTTACTTTATTTGTCAAAGATTTAGTTTTAAAAAGCAAGGTGACAACTCGGTCACACCCAAACGTTTCTTGATTCATATTTTACCAACCTTAAGTATATACTTTCAGTTCTTGTGTTCGAACCTGGATTTACCATTTTTGCTATATTACATACGAACGGGTCCACTGCCCGCAAGTGTGTCGTAATCAGTCAATCGATATTTTCTTTGTTATAAATTTAAAGCGAGATTTCACACATCACCACCATCACCAGTCGCCGCCACCACCACACTACCGCAACATTGCGTGGGTACTCCTTTAGTACTATATAAAATTTTCATACCCATGTTAAAAGTTAGAAAATTTTGATATGCGAAATGACCTTTCTATCCATGCAACTTAAATCTTAATTAATACTTACTTTATATATTTAGTCAAACTTTCCATTTTTACAATTAACTCATTTTTATTATTTTAATTTATATATTTTAATTTTTAATTATAAAAATCACAAATATGTCTTACACAACATACACTTATATATTTTAACATGTTAACAACGGGATTAACAGCTGATTCTTACACGACATATTCAGGACAACCGCATTGCACGACAGCGCGAGTACCCCTCTAGTTATTGTATATGTTATCATAAATGTCATTGCTATTGATAAGCATACAGTGACTAATTTATTTCTCTTTTTACAAACTAGAAATAATACCCGCACAATGCACGGTGATTGATGGTTGAAGTTAAAAGACGATGGTTTCAGACAATCGGCTTCACCGACTGCCGGCTCATTATATAATGTCATCAACACTAACCCATCACATTACTTCATCCATATTCATATTCACCAAACATAACAAATTGAAACAAATAAGTCATTTCCTAATAACACAAATTAAATAAAATCAAGTAAATTAAATTAAAACATGTACAAATATACCATGTTATGCTATTCAATTTGAATTTTTATTATTTTATTTTCTATAATCGAAAAGTACACATTTTAGACCTTTACAACACTTCTATCTTAAAAATGGAATCAAAATCACCCCCTACAATTCCCCGCACCTTCTGGTTATTTATATAATATACAAACAACTTGTCCTTTCCACACGCCCCTTTCCGCAAAATATTCCCCCCTTTCTTTCTTTCTTTCCTGTAACTCTTTACATTCACAAAACGCCATTATTATTATTATTACTAATAAAAATATCAAAATCTTCAATTTCTTCTATACATACACAAACACACACACACACACATATATATTCCTATAATAATTCATTCATAATCACAAAATAATCATGCATATAACAGGACCTCATTCTTCATCTATTCTCCGGCGAGCTTCTAGGCCTTCCGCCACCAGGCTTCAATCTTCTATTTCCACTAAATTACCTGCATCGGCATCGGCGTCTTCACCGTCACCATCTGCGGCGCAGCTCCGACCTCACACAACCGCATCCGCCGCCTTCCGATCTCGATGGAGCCACGGCGTCGATTGGAAGTCTCCGGCGTCTCTCTCTTCTCAGATCAGAACTACTGCTTCTCCTGTTTTGGATCGATTTCACCGCACTCTATCTACTCTCGGTAATTCATTTGATATATAGATACAAATATATGTAAATATATGATTGCTATTATTTGTGCTTTTTTAAAGAGTCAACGGTTGAATTTTATTATATTTTGAATAAATGATTATGTTAGTTGCTTACAAGTTAAGCAGGATTATTTATATGAAGTTAAGTAGATCATATACACACGTTTATATGCATATGTAGATAATGATACGCATATGTATATGTATATGTATATGTATATGTATATACTGCTATTACTAGTATAAGCTGTATATGTATATATTAATATAACTATTACTACTATAAGCTACAAGTAACACTTTTTCATTACCTGAAATTTGTTTTCTGTCTATGAATTTTATGCCTAGTTTTTGAACATTTCTTATTATTTGTAATTCTGTTATAAACTTATAATGTTGTCTGAAATTGATTGGTTTGGTGATATGAATGTTAAATTTCAGTTATGTGATTTGGACAAAAGTTATGTGATTTGGACAAAAGTTACGAATTATGATACTGGCTTACATGTGAAGGATGATTACGTGTATGAAATGTTTGAAAGTTATGCTGTTTAGACATATATGTATTATTAAGCATTTAGTAAGTAGGAACATTGGAATGAGGGAGTATATGACTAATATGAGAATATTAGTTTTAATGATGTATATACTTGAGTGATTGTGCTAAACTGCCTACATATAAAGTTGAATAGAAGCACTAATCAAAATAGAGTTGGATTTTTTTTTTTTAATGTTATTTCTTGTATTTATTTTGGCGTGTCAACACTTGTGTGTGTGATGCTATTTGGTATAGCTTTGTCATCATGCTCAAATTGCCTATGCAAGTATTGAGGTGAATAGAAGCAATACAGATTATTTTTTTTTGTCTGGTCATTTTTTTGTGATGATTTTTGCTTACTAGTGAAATGTGTGAATGTCTATGAGTTTTTAGATCTGATTGGTTTATTTAACTCAATTTATAGCTTCTGAGAATGCTTTCAGCGGTATTTTGACTGGTCTCCCCAAGCCTGGAGGTGGAGAGTTTGGAAAGTTCTATAGTTTGCCTGCTTTGAATGATCCAAGAGTCGGTAAGCATCATTAAATGTTTTTGATTTCATTGTCTTCATAGTACATGCACATGCTC
Organism: Asclepias incarnata; assembly: GCA_025447715.1. Lineage (NCBI taxonomy): Eukaryota > Viridiplantae > Streptophyta > Magnoliopsida > Gentianales > Apocynaceae > Asclepias > Asclepias incarnata. The sequence continues at coordinate 2,987 of JAOEHQ010015042.1, forward strand.
TTCATGGTTAATTAACTTTTCAATTATTTAGCTTATAGTTTCTTTTGAAAATTCATATGATAATGTCAACTTATCTTCCATATTTTTTTTATGGAGATTAGACAAGCTACCATATTCGATTAGGATACTTCTCGAATCTGCAATCCGTAATTGTGACAATTTCCAAGTCACGAAGGAAGATGTCGAGAAAATCATTGATTGGGAGAAGACTGCTCCAAAGCAAGTTGAAATTCCATTCAAGCCAGCTCGTGTTCTGTTGCAGGTATTTTTTTGGTTTCTAGTTCAATTTTACATGATGACTTAAAAGCACATGGTTTCTGTTTTTCTACATAAGAAACTTTGCCATAACGCTTCTTTCTTTTTCAGGATTTTACTGGCGTCCCAGCTGTGGTTGACCTTGCATGTATGCGTGATGCCATGAACAATCTTGGAGGGGATTCTAATAAAATTAATCCTTTGGTATGCATGGCTACATGTATAAATTTTTATTTTTCATAGGTAAATGGAGTTAAGTGATAACCTGTTGACTTGACATGCATTTGCAAGAGTTTTTATATTTGTTAAAACATGTTGTATGTTGATTGAACTATGCGAATTTGTATCAGTGGTTGTACCTATTCATTCCAGATGTTCCTTTTTTCAAACAATTCCGTATGTTTCTAGAAATGGATCATTAGAATGCCTTGTGTGCTTCCGTTTGTCAGTCTGTGTGTATGATAGAATATGTTTGTTTTCTTGCCTACTATATGTTTCTCATTTTTATATTTTGGTGCAGGTTCCTGTGGATCTTGTGGTTGATCATTCAGTTCAAGTTGATGTTGCTAGGTCTGAGAATGCAGTACAAGCAAATATGGAACTTGAATTTCAGAGAAATAAGGAGAGATTTGCTTTTCTTAAGTGGGGATCCAAAGCTTTCCAAAACATGCTTGTGGTGCCACCTGGATCTGGTATTGTGCATCAGGTACCAGGTTTAATAATCATACTATATTGATGCTTATATAGCTTTGTAAACATTGCAAATCTATCTTGATTCTATTGACATAAAATTACTCTGGGTAGTGACTTAACATTAGAGGTTCAATTGGTACCCATTTGCCTATGATTGGGTTTAGATGGGTTGTGTTTTATCTGTAACAGGACAATACTTCTTTTTAACCTATAGGGGAACAAGTCAAACAAGTGGAAAGCTGTCTAAACTCTAAAGTGTGTTTTATTATTGCACACAGGAATCTTTTAAAGCGTGTCGAAATAAACATTTAGAATTTTGTTCTCATAGTAGGATTTTGTAAACATAATTAATGCATTTAATTATTCATAAATATGTTATAAAGAATGGAAACAAGTTGTTATGGGTCAACCAGACCCACATTTTGATTCGTTTTAAAAATTTAACCAACCCACTCAATTTGTCACTTCTACCTTATGTTGTATATATATATTTTTTTATTGAGTTGAAGTATCTCTCAGTTAACTTCAAATCCCTCTTTATCCTTTTCTTATTCAATAAGTAGATGTAACTAATGAAGTAAGCAATACTAATTGTATTTTTGACAATCTCAGGTTAACCTTGAATATCTTGGACGAGTTGTTTTCAACACTGATGGGATGCTATATCCTGATAGTGTTGTTGGAACCGATTCCCACACTACTATGATTGATGGGTTAGGTGTTGCTGGTTGGGGAGTTGGAGGAATTGAAGCAGAAGCGGCGATGCTTGGGCAGGTAACAACACAACTACCTTATTTAAGCTTCTGATTCTGATTTCAGAATATACTAAAATGATGATATTCAAGATTCTTGTGCAAGTTTTCTAACAGTATCTTTGACATTGACAGCCAATGAGTATGGTTTTGCCTGGTGTTGTTGGTTTCAAGTTATCAGGGAAACTGCGCAATGGTGTGACAGCCACTGATTTGGTTTTGACCGTCACCCAAATGTTGAGGAAGCATGGTGTTGTGGGCAAATTTGTTGAATTCCATGGTAGGTAAACTTAGTTGGGTTTGCAGGAGTAAAATAGACATTCACATACTAACAAATTTTACCTTTATTGTGTTAGGGGATGGTGTGGGTAAAATTTCACTTGCTGACCGGGCTACTATAGCTAACATGTCTCCAGAGTACGGTGCAACTATGGGTTTCTTCCCGGTGGATCATGTTACTCTTCAATATTTGAAGTTAACTGGACGGAGTGATGATACAGTATGTTCATTATAATTGACGTTTATTGGGTGGCAATCTAAAGGTTTTGCTTATGAACAGTCGTTGTGGGTTGTGGTTTTCTCAAATGTTTTCATTTACAATCTTAGCTAAAAGGGAAACATGTTGGATGGGTTAAAGTCGTCCAAAGTTCATTTTTAATGCACACAGCCTCCCAACTGTTCTATTCAAAGTCTTATATATTATTATAGTAAAGTAATATTGTGTTCTTAATCATCATTAATGGACAAAACTGCTGGGTGGGTCGACCTAACCAGGCCCTTACTAAACTACTGCCCATTCCAATGTGAACGTGTTTAGACGGGTTACTCACCCCGCTGCAGTCGCCTATCTTGCCACCTTTATTTATGTGTGTGGCACATGCGAATCAGTTTTTATCATATTCTACCTGCTGCCTATTGTTTTCAATCTTGATGGAAGTGTTGGTTCTTTGTGAATATCAGGTTGCCATGATAGAAGCATACTTGCGTGCAAACAATATGTTTGTTGACTATAATGAGGTAAGGGTTTTTGCCACTTTCTGTTCTTCACTGGCACTCGGGCTGGTGGGTTTCAGTCTAATATATAACCATGGCATTTCTAACTTCAGCCACAAGAAGAAAGAGTGTACTCATCTTATTTGGCGCTTGATCTTTCAGAAGTAGAACCTTGTATTTCAGGGCCAAAAAGGTGTGTTTAAGGCATGCCACATTACTATTCAGCTCTGCAATGTATATCATCCATATTTACAAAATTCTTCACATTTTCTTTTGCTAGGCCTCATGATCGAGTCCCTTTGAAGGACATGAAAGCAGATTGGCATTCTTGCCTTGATAATCAAGTGGGATTCAAGGTGAGTTTCACTTGAGATTTGACATGAATTTTGGCATATGAGCATTTAAGTCTAAGTTGAAACATTTCAGGGATTTGCGGTACCAAAAGAGGCACAAGAAAAAGCTGTAAAGTTTGATTTTCACGGACAGCCAGCAGAACTTAGGCATGGCAGTGTTGTGATTGCTGCTATCACAAGCTGCACTAATACATCAAATCCTAGTGTTATGCTTGGGGCGGGGCTTGTTGCAAAAAAGGCCTGTGAATTGGGCCTACAGGTTAGTTGTTTGGTCTCTGGTGTTGACTGAATTTCTGAATTCCTTACACAGACACACATATATAATAAATTTATATATTATATTCTTTCTGTAAATCTAATTGTTCATCTAATATTCAACCAACAGGTCAAACCATGGGTTAAAACAAGTCTTGCTCCTGGTTCTGGAGTTGTTACGAAGTATTTGCTAAAAAGGTATATGTTAAATGCTTTTTTAGTTGATTTACTATAAGTCAAAAGTAAACTAACCTAGATCTGAATTTTTTGATTAATACAGTGGGTTACAGAAGTATTTGAATGAGCAAGGGTTTAACATCGTTGGATATGGCTGTACCACATGTATTGGTAATTCAGGGGACTTGGATGAAGCAGTTGCTACTGCTATATCAGATAATGGTATGGTTACTCGTGTTGTTATCTTAATATAATCAAATTAATAATGTTATTGTTTCCTTTTTTTCTACATCATTATATTATTGGTTTTGTGCCTTTCTATATCATTTTCTCGGCGACCTACTCGTGCAGATGTCATTGCATCAGCAGTTCTCTCCGGGAATCGAAACTTTGAGGGGCGTGTTCATGCTTTGACACGGGCAAACTATCTTGCATCACCTCCTTTGGTTGTTGCCTATGCCCTTGCTGGCACGGTAAGAATTTGACATCTTTTAATTTCAACTATCTATAAAATCTATGACATGCGAATGTGATCCTTCTCGGTAATGCAAATTAATTTGTGAACTGAATGCAAGCCGAACAAGTTTCATTTATGTGGACTTGATACATGTTTGATAGTTGTGTCTTATGTAGAAAATTAGTTGCTAATCAAGAAGTTTGAACGTCTTTATGCATGTTTGATAGAGGTGTCATATGTAGAAATTTAGTTGCTAATCAAGAAGTTTGAAGGTATTTCTGTACATAGAAGTTTTTTGAATGATGATTTGATATACGTAACTTTTGCGACCTGTAAAGTATATGACAATATGAAAGGCTTTCAGAAGCTCAATTATAGTCGTAATATGAGAGTTGATATGATGGTCACTGGTGCAAAAAAGCTTTCTTAAATTCTAGGGTCAGGCAGATTTTTATAGTTTTACATTACATAACTATTTCACCATGTCAGCTTAGTGAATGTCAATTCTGTTTCCCAGGTTGATATTGATTTTGAGAAGGAACCGATCGGAGTTGGAAAAGATGGCAAGGATGTTTATTTCAGGGACATATGGCCAAGTACTGAAGAAATTGCTGATGTAAGCACCCAGTGAAGTTTTTTGCTAGTTTATAGTTTTGCCAGAAGTAGCAATTCAACCTATTTACAAATGTGTCGATTTTTGTTGTGTTATATCTCAAACTTAAACTGCTCAAATAGTTCCTTTTAGCTAAGAGAACAAGTCAAAATGGGCCTGAGTTGGGTGGCAGTCCAAAGTCAATTTTGATGCATACAACTCCAAAGTCTATTTTTAATGCATACAACCTCGTATATTGTTTTACCCTCCTACTATTTATCTTGTCATTTTAGTTAAACTTTTTTACAATTGGCCAAACGGCCCCTGGACTTTAGTTTTCTCAAATGACCAAACTGAATTTATACAGTATCTTCATTTTACCCATTTCACTTTATATGCTGTTTGAATAGTCATTGTCATTATTTGTATATTATTATTATTGTCATTATTATTACTGTAATGTAATTTTTAGTTTTTAAAATCCACTTTTAGACTAGTTGGGTTTTCATGTTGATGTGAGTTACACTCGGTTATTTTTTGATAAGCATAACTAACAAACTTCACACCACAAAACTTCTTTTGGGTAAAATCAAATCAAGATCAAAGCCAATCCAAATAAGAATCTCATCTCCACCCTCAAAATTCTATGCTCTGCATTCTTGCAGTACGCGCTACAAAAAGTTCCTTGTTTTCTATTTTTATGCTATAATCTGGAAATGTAATTGCTGTAGGCTGTTCAATCAAGTGTTCTGCCTGAAATGTTTAAGAGTACATATAAATCCATCACCGAGGGAAATCCCATGTGGAATGACCTATCAGTCCCTGAAGCCAAGCTATATACATGGGATCGAAATTCTACCTACATTCACGAGCCACCATATTTCAAGAACATGACAATGGATCCCCCTGGGCCCCATGGCGTGAAGGATGCTTACTGCTTGCTGAACTTTGGTGACAGTATCACAACAGATCACATTTCTCCCGCAGGAAGCATCCACAAGGACAGCCCAGCGGCAAAGTTTCTTCTTGAACGCGGCGTTGACCGCAAGGATTTCAACTCGTATGGCAGTCGACGTGGTAATGATGAGATTATGGCCAGGGGCACTTTTGCCAATATTCGCATTGTGAACAAGCTCTTAAATGGGGAAGTTGGCCCAAAGACTCTACATATTCCCACTGGAGAGAAACTCTCAGTTTTCGATGCAGCATCAGTAAGTTCCTAAACATGACCATCATAAGTAATGAATTATTGTCATTGTTTTTCCTTACCTCTATAGTAAGTTACTATTATGTCTTTCACTAGAATGGGTAATATCATTTCAAATGGACAAAGCTGTATTAATATAGGTTTTGGATTTCAATCATTTGGGTATGTTTGGGGGAAGTCGCATATCCAAGCATACTCAAACTAAAAAACCACTCAAGTTTTCGTGGGTCAAACAGGCCGGATTAGGTTGTGTTTGGACTTCGGGTGTCTCGTTAACTGTCATTTTGCTTTGGATTTTGTAAATAGCATACTCAAACTAAAAACCCGCTAAAGTGTTTGCGGGTTACAACAGGCTGCGTTGGGTTGACTTTTGTTAGCTTGCTAATTGTCATTTTCCTTTTAATTTTATAGTTTGTTAAAGTATTAGATATTATTAATAAAACTATGCTGCCAAAACATGAAAATAATAATTCAATATTTTGGACTGAAATGATTTAGGAGAGGATGCAAGCTTTTAATATTTTTGGCCTATCACACTGCCACTGTATTTTGGCTTAATACTAATAATATTTCATCCATCTCTTGTTTTAACTTGTATGGCTGCTGTCCTCTTTCCAGAAATACAAGGCTGCTGGTCAGGATACAATTGTGTTGGCTGGAGCAGAGTATGGAAGTGGAAGCTCAAGGGATTGGGCTGCCAAGGGTCCCATGTTATTGGTAAGTTGGGTTCCATATTTACCCTTTCAAACATCTGGCTTGAACCTTTTTTTTTTATAATAATTTTAATCATATGCCACAGGGGGTTAAAGCAGTAATTGCAAAGAGCTTTGAGAGGATCCATAGAAGTAACTTGGTGGGAATGGGTATAATACCACTTTGCTTCAAAGCCGGTGAGGATGCAGATACTTTACAATTGACTGGTCATGAAAGATATACCATTGACCTACCAAGTAACATTAGTGAGATCCGACCTGGTCAAGATGTCAGTGTCACAACTGACACCGGAAAGTCATTCACGTGTACCGCCCGCTTTGACAACTGCAGATACTTTACAATTGACTGGAAACCATTGTTCGTGGTCAAGTAAGCAGCCAATCTGAAAATTCATCTAACAATAAACAACACTGATTTTAGAAGTGATGAGACTCATGCGAACACTCCACAGGAGATTGAACATGAAAATCAAGAGCAAATGCAGTTGTTGGTTCAGGAAACCGACGTTCAGCAGGTTCCAACTTTGGAAAGTGGTGCAGCTGTTCAAAGTACAAATCAGCAAACCACTATGGATGAAGGAGAAGAGTGGCAGGACCAGAATGTTACTAATGACCTCAATGAATGGAGAGATGAAAATTCAGAAGACGTTGACATTGGCAGTAATTGGCAAGAAAGTTCAGGTAATGATTGGGTACCAGAAACCTCAGGGAGTTAAGTAGGTACCCGTATGCAAGAAACTAATGACATGGCCTCAACCAAGCTCACGAGAACCAGTTGAAAGCTGGTTTCAGGGGCCTTCTGATCCTCCAAGAATACGGCTTACGGTTCCTGTTAGAAGAGCCAACGGATTTCACGCACCGGAGGATGATAATGTGTACAGTATGGAGTTAAGAGAACTTTTAAGCAGGTGATAGACCTTTTGCAAAGTTATTTTCCTTTTCCACACACTTTTTTCTACACGGTTTAGGAGAAGGTGCAAGTTTTTTGTCAAGTTATTCCGACTTAAAAAGTGTAGAAGTTGTTTACCTTTATTGATAGCCATGGTGAGGAGAATTTGAATTTAGGAGCCGTTGGTCACAACCCGGAGACGAAAGTGGATGGGTCGGGTCCAGTTAATATGATCAGTGCCAACTTTTCTTGAACTCAAGCTAAGATGTTACCTGGTTTCTCATGCATACAAGCTGCCACGTTTATTTTATCTAATTTCAAGCACATGTCCTTATTTGTATTTTCTTTTGAATTATTCTCATGTCAGTTACTTAGTTTTCCTAAAGTGTAGGGAATGGTTACCCCATGATCTACACCCATGTTTATTTTATTCCCTTTATGTAATCGTATGCATGAATGAAATGGCAGAGAAAATTTACTAAAATTCTGTTTCTTCTCTATTTGAGAATTAACCCACTGCTATCTTAATCTTGGCCGGTTAGGAGGTGCCTGTGGAACCCTACTCTAATCTCGTGGTGTTCATCTGTATCGAGGTTATAATAGGGCTGCCCAACGAGTGAAATCGGGTGGTGATTTTCTGTACCCCGAGTTTAGTTCGTTGCTTAGTCATTGCAGATTTCCGTTGACATTGAAAACTTACGTCTCTGGATATCATTTGGTATCAGAGCCAAGTTGGAAGTGTTATATACAAAAAAAAAAAAAAAACTACCAGAGACGATCACTATTTTATTCATTCCATGGATACCCGAAGCAGATCTGATTTAAAAAAGGCGATTGAAGGTCTTGAATCCGAGAAGAAAGAAATGGCTCGAACAATAAAAGCTCTGCAAGAACAGATCCAAAAGTTAACTATCCAGAGCCAAAACTGGAGAAGAACCGACCATGAAGACAGAGAAAGTGGTGAAGGTTCTAAAGGGCCCAGAAATGGCCGCCAGGATCAGGTTAGCCACTGGGTTCCCAGCGATATCAAAGTAGATATCCCGGAATATGATGGAAAGCTTGACCCGGATGAATTTGTTGAATGGCTGAACACCGTCGAGCGAGTTTTCGACTACAAACAGACCAACGAGGAAAATAAGGTGAAGGTTGTCGCCCTCAAGTTACGCAAGTATGCATCCACCTGGTGGAATAATATTTGTGTAACACGAGAACGGTTGGGGAAGGAAAAGGTTAGAACGTGGCCTAAAATGAAGAAGATACTGAAACAAAAGTTTCTCCCAACCTACTATGTGCAATCCAGTTTTTCTCAACTCCACAACCTAAAGATGGGTACCCGAACAGCCGAAGAATACACCCGAGATTTTGAATACTTTCTGATGAAGTGTGACCTGCCCGCAGATGAACCGCAAACCTTAGTTCGATATTTGGGAGGATTAGAACCTCGAGTCGCCCATGTAGTCGAACTTTACCCTTACACCACACTAGAAGAGTTGACTATACTCTCACATAAAGTTGATCTCCAACAGAGGAGTAAAGGGAAGGCTGAAGTCCCTCGTGTAACCTCAAAACCCAGCCCCCAAACCAAACCCAACACCTCTTTCAAATCCAACAACCATCCTGAAACCAACATAACCACAACCCCAACCCGACTATCCCGCCGGTGTTTTCGATGCCAAGGGCTTGGTCACATCGCATCCGATTGCCCCAACAAGAAGATTGTAACCCTAGAAGACTTCGAGGAAGTCGAAGGACAAGAACAACCTGTTACTGGTCCTGAAGATTGTGAACTTGTAGAGGCTGTGTTAGGGCCTGATGAAGGTGATTGTTTGGTAGTCAGACGCACACTAAGCGGGATTTCTACTCCTGAAGATAGTCAACAAAGGGAAGCGATTTTTCACACTCGTTGCACCATCAAGAATAAAGTATGCACAATAATCGTCGATGGGGGAAGCTGTGCTAATGTGGCTTCTCAAACACTTGTCTCGAAGCTTGAGTTGGCTACAGAATTACACCCAGCTCCTTACACCATCCAGTGGTTAAACCAAGGTAAAGGAATTCGAGTTTCTCATCGTGTTTTATTATCATTAAGTATTGGTAGAAAATATGAAGATGAAATATGGTGTGATATTATCCCTATGGATGCCTGTCACGTCCTTCTCGGTCGTCCCTGGCTCTTTGATCGACGTGTAATGCATGATGGTTATCGTAACACCTATACCTTTGAGCACAAGAAACAACGAATTGTCTTAACCCCTATTTCACCTAAAGACATGATCAAAAAACCACCAGTACCTCTAACTACTCTATTAAAATCAGATTTGCATGAGTTTGCTTCATATAAGGAGCTCATATTGGCAGGTCTTGAAGACATTGACACCAACCCCACATATGACCTCCACCCACTCGCTAAGCCACTACTAGAATCTTTTTCACACGTATTCCCACCTGAAATACCTGCTGGATTACCCCCAAACCGTGACATACAACATAAAATTGACCTAATCCCCGGTGCCACCCTCCCAAATAAACCTGCTTATCGCACAAACCCAACAGAAACCCTTGAAATCCAAAAACAAATCGATGGACTTCTCGCCAAAGGACTCGTTCGAGAATCCTTGAGTCCTTGTGCTGTTCCCACACTACTTGTGCCTAAGAAAAATGGTGAATGGAGGATGTGTGTTGATAGTCGCGCCATTAACAAGATCACTATTAAGTATCGTTTTCCCATTCCCCGACTGAATGACATGCTTGATGAATTGCACGGGTCCGTTGTATTCTCCAAAATTGACCTGCGAAGCGGGTACCACCAGATAAGAATCTATGAGGGAGACGAATGGAAAACTGCTTTTAAAACAAAAGAAGGATTGTATGAATGGTTGGTCATGCCCTTTGGTTTGTCAAACGCACCAAGCACTTTCATGCGTTTAATGAACCAGGTTTTGAAACCATTTCTGAACAGGTTTATTGTTGTATACTTTGATGATATTCTCGTGTACAGCAAGTCAGAAGAAGAACACCTTGGCCACTTGCATCAGCTGTTTGAAGTACTTGATCGAGAAAAGTTATATGGTAACAAGGAAAAGTGTGAATTTTTTACTGAACAAGTTACTTTTCTTGGTTATTTAGTGTCCAGTCGAGGTATACAGGTCGATGAACAAAAGGTAAAAGCGATTAAAGATTGGCCCACTCCATCCTCAATACAGCAAGTTCGAAGCTTCCATGGATTAGCATCATTTTATAGACGATTCGTGAAGGATTTCAGTTCGGTTATCGCCCCCATGACTGAGATAACTAAGCTGAAACAGTTTGAATGGAGTGAACAAGCACAAAAAGCCTTTGAAGAACTAAAAAGGCGGCTCTCTACAACTCCTGTCTTAGCCTTACCATGCTTCGATGAAGTATTTGAGGTAGAATGTGATGCATCAGGGGTTGGAATTGGTGCAGTTTTGACTCAACAGGGGCGCCCCATAGCATATTTTAGTGAGAAGTTTAACGAGGCTAAACGAAGGTATTCCACGTATGATAAGGAGTTCTATGCTATTGTCAGGGCCTTAAATCATTGGCAACACTATCTCATATCCAAGGAGTTTATATTACACTCAGATCATGAGGCATTGAAGTACATTCAAAGCTAACACAAATTACAGCCCCGACATGCCAAATGGGTTGAATTCCTGCAAATTTTCAACTTTTCGATTCGCCACAAGTCTGGAAAGCTGAACAAAGGGGCTGATGCCCTCTCGCGGAAGCACCTTTTATTACAATCCTTATATCCTAAGGTGCTTGGTCTCGATCTGATTAAAGAAGAGTACATTGGTGATTCTGACTTTGGGGAACTATTTCAAAAGTGCCAGTAACATGCTGTAGATGACTATCATATTGTTCAGGGATTCCTTTTTAAGAACTCGAGGTTGTGCATACCCCGCCATAGCGTACGGGTGACCCTAATTAAAGAAGTTCATGAAGGAGGAATGGCAGGTCACTTTGGTACTGATAAAACCCTTATGATGATTCGGCAACACTTCTTTTGGCCAAAGTTAGCAAGAGATGTTGAACACCTGATACAACGTTGCCTTGTTTGTCACCGTGCCAAAAGCCGCTCATCACCACATGGTCTATATCTACCACTACCAGTACCACAAGCTCCTTGGGAAGATTTAAGCCTAGATTTTATCACTGGTTTACCCCGTACTCGAAATCACAAAGACTCTATCATGGTTGTGGTTGATCGTTTTTCTAAAATGGCACACTTTATAGCATGCCACACCACTTATGATGCGGTTCAAGTTGCAAATTTATATTTCAAAGAAATAGTGCGTTTGCACGGTATACCAAAGTCCCTAGTGAGTGATCGAGATGTCAAGTTTCTTAGTCATTTTTGGGTTACATTGTGGAGGAAAATGGGAACAAAGCTGAAATTTAGTACGTCTAGTCACCCGCAAACCGACGGCCAGACAGAGGTTAGAAATCGTACACTAGGCGCACTCCTTCGAAGCCTTATAAAAACCAATCTCAAACAATGGGATGATTTGTTAGCACATGCTGAGTTTGCTTACAATAAGGCTCCTAACAAGACCACTGGGTTGAGTCCATTCACTGTGGTATATGGGCTTGATCCTCTCACTCCAATTGAGTTGGCTGTCTTAGACACTTCCGAGCGGTTCAGCCCTGATGCTGATGCAATGGCTGCACACATCAAATCACTCCATGAGCAAGTAAACAACCGCATTGTAAAGATGAATGATCAGGTTAAACGGCGTATTGATAAAGGTCGAAAGCTGGTTTGTTTCCAACCTGGTGATTTAGTATGGGTTCATTTGAGGAAGGAGCGTTTTCCCACCAAACCCCGGTCTAAACTTAGTCCTCGATCTGATGGCCCTTTTCGGGTGCTTTCCAAAGTTAATGATAACGCATACAAGATCGATCTCCCTGGAGATTATGGTGTGTCAGCCACTTTTAATGTTGCTGATCTACAACCTTACTATGACCCGGATGCTTTGATTCCAAGTTTGGGGACAAACTTTTTCGAAGAGGGGAAGGATGATAGCCATGGTGAGGAGAATTTGAATTTAGGAGCCGTTGGTCACAACCCGGAGACGAAAGTGGACGGGTCGGGTCCAGTTAATATGATCAGTGCCAACTTTTCTTGAACTCAAGCTAAGATGTTACCTGGTTTCTCATGCAT
>JAOEHQ010015053.1:0-15506 GCA_025447715.1 Asclepias incarnata
TTTGGACTAAAACTGTAATTTTTGAAAGGTAGGGACGAAACCTGCAAGCTGGGTACCACGACAGGGACGAAAATTGTTATTAACTCTTTTTTTTATAACAAGCTGGGTTGATTAGTTGAAAACTCATTGTCATTAAAAACAAAAATAAAAGGTTTGGTCTTTACTCCCTACAAAATGACCGGAGATTTTTTGGAGCTCGGTACCCAACATCTTCATGCTGTAATACCACTGTTTTGGAATTGGTACAAATCGACATGCGACATGGAAATAAATTATCAGCATAGGCATGCCGAAGTAGTGTAAATCTGTGTTTTGGCATGGAGAGGTCCCACCAAAAAGTTTTTGTTCCTAACAACAATGTGACATGTGGCCTATGAGTGGTCCACAAAATGTTTATTTAAAATTATAAAAATTGGTAAGAAGTGACATAGACATCCTTATTTTTGGCATGGATTGGCATGAATAATTTTGTGCAGTAAACAATTGTACAATACGTATTGTTTATTGTACATTGAGGAGTGTATCTAAGAAAAAAGAGGTGAAAATAGGAGCACCCTTTTGGACACGTGACATAATATCATTGGATACCACCATGCCAAATTTTGACATGGTGGTATGGACACCCCTCACCCTAACATCGCTGTTATTTTCTCTTCTCTCTGAAAATAATATATAATTCTCCTACCAACTTGATCTACGTCAACACTACTTTTTCATCACCACCACCTTCTCTTTTCTCCAAAATTCATAACCTTTATTTACTTTATATTTTTTTAATACCCCACAATATATCCACGTGCCTAATCAAAATTAAAAAAAAAACCCACTACTGATCCCGATGATAACCACCAGCTATCCTTCACCTTGCATCCATAATTGTTCACCCAAGTGGGTGGTCTGTGACCACTCAGCTTACCACCCCCTTGTTACGGATGGTCTAATGGATTATGTGTGTGTATATATATATTAATATATATGTCTTTTTGGGTTTAAATATGTAGTGAAGTACTGTAATAAACTATGAATTATATAGAAAGTATGATTCAGTTTTTATTTATATAGGTGTGTAACTTTAATATAATGGATAATCTGATACCATAACATCATAATTTTGTTTCTACATGTTTGGATTTACCAATAATTAGATGCAAATTATGTAGATTATTTCCAAAGTTTTTAAACACGAATGGCAAATGGAGGTTATATAGTGACAACATATCGCTATCTTGTGATATCATTTAAAAAATCTCCCACTTGCATTGACTAATTTTTATTTTCCCGTGATACCATTAGGTACACGTCCAATAGCGTAGTTTTAATAATTTTACGTGTTGCTATAAACTACGAGCAAATATATGGGTGAGTTATTCTGAGAACCTTTATAAAAAAAACGCGAGAACCATTTTCAACCACACAATTTTTTACCCTTTCTTCCGTTCACTTACACATGTATAAGTGACGCGGTGATATTTTCGTAAGTATTGACTCATTTCATTTACTTACACATGTGTAAATTAGTGCATTTAATTTTGAATAATACTGTTTTACACATGTGTAAGAACTTTACACATGTGTAAATTGGCGTCACTTTCACATGTGTAAGACATGTGAAAGTAAATAAAAAGAGTCAATATTTACGAAAATGTCACCGTGTCACTTACACATGTGTAAGTGAACGGGAAAAGGGGAAGAAAAATGTGTGACTGAGAATGGTTCTCGCGTTCTTTTTTTTTAAAGGTTCTTAAATAACCCTTCCTTTCTCTCTCTCTCTATATATATATATACACACACACTAAGTCCGTGCGATGCACGACTCAATAAATTTTTGTGATATTATAGTCAATAAAGTATGTAGTTTAATGATATGTGAATGAATAATAAAATTAAGTTTGTTCTTGTATTGTTTGGAGTCGAATTTCTATCAGTCACTTGTATTCTCTGATAATGAGTCCAAGCTTACTATAGACTTAACCCAAACTTTGAACACGATATGTAAATTGTAATAAATATACAGAATGCCTTAGATGATGTCTATGACATTATATATATAGGCAAAAGAGAATATTAGGTTGTCCCACATCTAAACTTAGATGTAGAACCTCTCACAAAATAATTTTTAATTTTTTATTGACTAAAATAATATGATGTGAGGGGTTTCACATATAAGCTTAGATGTGTGACAACCCCATATTTACCTTCCCCATATATGTATATATATATATATATATATATTTTATATTTACTCTAATGTTTTATATTGAAAGTATTAATAATCGTGATATAATATTTATGTTATTCAATTGATTCCAGCATTGGCCCAATATGAAAAAAGATAAGAATTGGCACAAAATGTAGTATCTTCAAATAGTCAAATACATTTTGTAGAAATTAAATTTGATAAGCTATGTTATTGGGTATAACTTTTTTTTTGAAAGGTAATTTTATTCACAACTCTCGTCAGAAAATACGGGTGACATAGAACATACAATGATTAATTTACAATGAATTTACACCAATCTTTCCATATGATCTTTTCATGTTATTGGGTATAACTGATAAACGATATCGACCCCATCATCAAAAAGGCAAACATGCCCGTCTTTAGTTTAAAGAGTAGTCATTCGATATCTTTTGACAAACTTATTTTTTTTCTTCTGTTGTTTAAACAACTGGTGTTATATGATTCACAATATTCTCACATGTGATTAATAATACTATCACGAGTGAATTTTGTTTTTTTTAATGATCTACTTAAATGCGCATCATTTAACGTTTATTGATTTTGAAATCCACATTTTTTTTTGTAATAATCACATGTGATATTACCTTATGAATTTCAACATTTGTTAAAAAATTAAAAATTATAAAAGCCGTCGAATTTGAATATTTTCTTACGTGTTTTTTAATTATTACTAGACTCATGCGCGCACGATCCGGCGGTGATGATGGTAGCGGTGTCGGTATGGTGGTGGCGACAACAGGTGGTGGAGGCGGCGGCGGCGACGAGTAGCATAGGTTATTGATGTAAAGGTAATTGATGTAAAATGGGGTAGTTTAGTTATTTTAGGAGTTGAAGGATAGATATTGTAAATTATTTCATTAAGGTATTTTTGGTAGACCATGTATGTTAGGTGGTAAGTGTGTTCAATGTAGATGGGTAATTTAGGTAGATCAACCCGATAATTTGAAGAAAAAAGGGGCTGGTTTGATGCTTTATATAGTAGTATATATACATCATATAACATTTGTGTGTTTTTAGATTTTTGTTATATAGTTTCAGTCATATGTGATTTTATTTTATTTGTTTCAAAATCACATGTGATTATATAACTTGCGAAGTTCAAAATTGATCAAAGTATATCGAGTGAACACTTTAATAAAAGAGGGAAACAACAAGATCACAACATAATTCATTCGTCTAATGATTTCCGATTTGTAAAAATAGTTAATTTAATTTTTTTGTAATGAAAGTGGGTGTGAATATAAAAAATATGAACAATTTGATTAATTAAATGACCATATTGTTTCCTTAAAACTCAACTTTATAGTTGGACTTAAATGAACTTTTATCCCTAGTAATTTGAACATTAAAGAAATTTCCGTAAGTTATTTAGAAAATTAATTATTCGTATTTCAAAAAGTCACACTAGTCATTACTCATGACAACTCATTTCCATCTAATACTAAATTATTACACCACGAAAAACATGGTCGATCTTTCAAATTATATTACGGTCGTTTGTTCAACATTTTGCTGGTTTAGATGATCTTACTCCTATTGAAATGAAAAGGCCTTATCAAATCTTAGGAGAAGAAAGCAAGACTAATGCAACAAAACCAGCTAAAAAAAAACTCAACAACTAGAATTCCCGAAAAGGACCAGGACTTAACGTTGACGAAAGAGAAGCTTCTAGAAGAGGAAGGTGGTGTGTCAAGCCCGAAGGGGAGGGGGATGCTTTATATAGTAGTATAGTTACATCATATAACATTTGTGTGTTTTTAGTTTTTTTTTATATATAGTTTCAGTCACATGTGATTTTATTTTGTTTGTTTCAAAATACATGTGATTATACAACTTGCGAAGTTCAAAATTGATCCTAATTTTTTTGTTTGCTGAAAGTGTATCGAGTGAATACTTTATTGAAAGAGGGAAACACCAGGATCACAACATAATTCATTCGTCTAACGATTTACGGTTTGTAAGATAAGTTAATTTGAAAAAATAGTGGAAGTGGGTATGATTATAAAAACATCAACAATTGGATTAATTAAATGCCCATATTGTTTCCTTGAAACTCAACTTTATAGTTGGACTTAAATGAACATTTCTCTCGACTAATTTGAACATTAAAGAAATTTCCGTAAGTTATTTAGGAAAATTAATCATTCGTATTTCAAAAGAGTCACACTAGTCATGACTCGTGACAACTCATTTCCATCTAATATTAAATTATTACACCACGAAAAACATGGTCGATCTTTCAAATTATATTACGGTCGTTTGTTCAACAATATCGTATGCTGAGCGAGCAATTTATCATTTTCTTTTTCAGTTAAGGATACAGAGAGACATCAGCGTTGGTGTGTTTGTTTCTTTAGTCATTAAGTAGTGTATGAATAAAGTATCTATTTAGTATGTATAAATTCAACAGTGCGACGGTTTATATGCCGAATAAACTATATTACTTACTATATTAAGACATGATCTTGTTAATTAAGTCAATTAAGTACAAATACAACACCATCTAAAATCTATATAAAAAAGGGTTTAAGCTATAGGTTATTTGATTTTTGTTTTGTTTTAATGTATGTGATGAACTTAAATTTTTTTATCAATGTAGGTAACATACTTTCAAATATTGTTTCAGTATTAACATACAATACTTGTTTACCAAACAAAAACTTTTTATGATAACGTGTCGTTATAAGATTAATCTGCGTAGATAGTCCACCTAAGCATTTCTTGTTGATGTCGGAACAAAATTTGAAATACGTTGTATACATTGGTATTTTTTGAGTACGTTACATATATTGGAACAAAACTTAAAAGTATGTTACCTATATTGGTATTTTTTAAAATTCATTACCTAAATTGGAACAAAATATAAAATATATAACAAATCTATAGCTTAAACTAGGGGTGGGCAAAGACGAAACCGGAAACCAAAAAACATCTAAAAACTAAAAAGCAAAATTGAAAACCGAAAAATCGAAAATTCTAAAAAACCAATGGTTTTGGTTTTTTTAAAACCGAACTTCTCGGTTCGGTTTTTGGTTTCATATGAAAAATTGATACATAAAAACCGAACCAATCTAAACATATATATATATATATATATATATTGTTTAATTATATATTTTTATATAGTAAATATGTATTTATATTTGAAACTATTGTGTTTTGAGTGTATAAAACAAAATCAAATGTATTTTTTTATGTGGAAATACATAACAAAATAAATTCGGTGTAATGAAATGCATACAAACACCTAAAAGATAAAATTTGTTGATATTCTTTATCATAATATTAGCTAAATAATTGAATTATTATCTAAATAATTGAATTTTTATTTATAGCTTGATAAACTAATACTGTAAAGAAAATTAAAAAAACTGAAAACAACTGAAACGAACTGAATCCTAACCAAACCAAACAAAAACCGAATCCAATGGCTTTTGGTTTTTAGAACCCGAACTTTTGATTCGGTATTCGGTTTTAACAAAAAAACTAAACCAGATCGACTCACGTTCACCCCTTAAACCCCTTATAAACAAAGTTGTCAAAATATATATTCTATCATAATCAAATCTATCTACCAATCAAAACATGACTGAAACATCTTTTAATCAGCGACACGTGTCCCTTTTAGTCTGTATTATAAAATTTTATTTTTTAGATACCATGTATAATTACAACTAGGGATTAATCACTGGTTCACTAATGTACTTTTCTGTTTGTACATGGTTGCACCATGAACTTTTTTTATTTCATTGGTTGCCTAACGAATTTTCAAAATTTGTTCACATATGCACATCGTAATTTATTATTACCATCAAACTTTTAAGTTTGTTAAGATATGGTCATTAAACTTTCAGAATTTATACATATATGGTCGTTAGAAAATTCAAATTTTGATGACTTTCTAATCACTGTATGTGACAAATTTTGAAAGTTCACATTCATGTACATTCATTTTTAAGCAAATTTTAAAAATTTGATGGACAATCAGTGGAATAAAAAAGTTTGATGTACATATGTAAACAAATTTTGAAAGCTTATTAGGCAACCAGTGCAACAAAAACGTTCATGGTGCAACCATATACAAATAGAAAAGACATTGATTAACCAGTGATTAATCCCTTAAAACTATTACTTAATTAGTAGTTAAATATACCTATTATAATTAAACTTTTTATATTGTTATCATATCTACCAATATATAAATTAAACCTTTGAAATTAAATTTTTTTATTTACTTATCAAAATTGTTATTTAATAATTATCATACTATTATTTATATACACTTGAAACATATCTATAATTAAATTAATTATATTTTAAATCAATATTTTCAATTTACATATGATGACATAGGTAAATTTCATTCATATACATGCCCCCAAACTAGGTAGGCATCACCAAACATACAAACAATATAATATATTAAACTTACACCAACCATTCCAAGAAATCGAACTATTTTTTCTCAACTCTTATACCGTTATACCATAAGAACCCCAAAGTCTTAATATTGTGTGTGATCCCTTCCACCTTGACATTCTTGATTGAAAACCTTTTGTCGTTCCTTGCCAACCAAATGTACCAACAAGCCACTATCACAATCCCTTTCAACGCCATCTTTTCCTTCTTTCCTAACTTCACATACTTTTGAATTTCTACCAAGTCTTTTACATCAAACGCGAATAGACCCAACTACCGACAACACTTACATATGTAGACATCTATTTTCTATATTTTATATTTTAATTGTACTATACTCTAGCTAATAATAATATGTTAATTTAACCTCTGATTTATTTTTATAAATACTATAAAAAAAAATATATACAAAAATATAAAAAATCATGAACGGAAAGAAAAAGAATATACATAGTCAATCTATATATCGTACGAGTATTAAGTCCAGTACTTTGGTGTATATATCAAGTTTATCTTAACTCTTATATTTGCTGAATTGGTAAAAATATAACATTTGACTAAGAGTCAAATTAAGATATAGCAGAATAGGAAAAAAAGTAATGTCTAAATTCACAATTTTATCCGTATAAAATCAAAATAAATTGTTGAAAGATAATCTTATAACTAGAGGATTTAAGATATAAAGGCATATCTCAACATTTACTAACAAGAATACGAAGACCATTGATTGCTCTTTTGTCACTATTGTAGCCAAAAGCTCATTGTGTGTTTATTTATAAACTTTAATTAAGTACACTTTTTTGTGTTATAAGATTTTCAAGAAACAATGTCTTCACCAAACTCAAAATATCACAAACATTTTGCTGGTTTGGATGATCTTACTCCTATTGAAATGAAAAGGCCTTATCAAATCTTAGGAGAAAAAAGCAGGACTAATGCAACAAAACCAGCTAAGAAAAACTCAACAACTAGTATTCCCGAAAAGGACCAGGACTTAACGTTGATGAAAGAGAAGCTTCCAGAAGAGGAAGGTGGTGCGTCAAGACCGCCAATGCTCACCATTTCACTTACTAAAGAAGAGATTGAAGAAGATATGCTAATCTTTACTGGCAAAAGGCCTCTTAGGTGCAAGAAGAAGAGGGACAAGAAAACAAAGCAAGATCTTGAGGTAAACTAATTAATATTATAAATTCTTCAGAGCATTTTCTTTTGTGAACTTCTCATTTTTATCTAATTTGTGGCACTGCTTTTTGCAGACACTCTTTCCTTGCAGCTCACTTGATGGCCATGATGCCAATGATCTTCGGGAGAGATATGACCAATCTTAATTTTCGCCAGACAGTAGGGATCGATCGAGTGCTTGTTTTTCTTTTTCTTTTAATTAAACTGTTTGGTTTTGGTTTGTCGATGATTAGCTATCCTGAGTTGAAAAAAAACCATATACATTATTTGGCTCGAGGAGACAAATATAACAAGAGATGAACCTTGATATATATCGTATATTCGTATGGCTTGAGGAAATTACAACAGTTAATGTACCTTGATGAAGTATGGATGATGATGCATATTCTTAAATCTGTACTTAACTAATAATTTGCTAACATTTTTTATTTGATAATGAAATATATTATTGCATTTGTTCCCACCTTCCAATAACCATTTAATATCCGATATATCGATCCAAATTAAGGACATATATTAAATTGAACTTTTGCTCTAATCATAAAATTCTTTGAGATAAGCCATTCATGCATGTATAATGTTCAATGGGCATGAAGCAACATTGAACCTAATTTCTACTAGAAAGGAGCACTTAAGTTTACCTCCTAATGTGTTCAGAAATGTGAGCTGAATGGCTGAATGGGCACGAATAAGACCAAACCTTGCTTATAAAAACGACGTATTATAGACATTTATGCACACACTTTTTCTGATTGCTAAAACCACTAGATATACAACTTTATCAAACTTTTTTGACATCACTTTTTAGGTGCTTCTTACGATCTATACAAGGAGTTTATGAATTTGCACACCATGTCCTAATTTCTTGGTATGATGAAGCATTCCAGTGTTTTTCATATAACCTAGCTCATCCATTCAAGAATGTGATCTTGACATCCATTTGGTGAATAATAAGACTGTGAATAGTGACCAAGGCAATTAACAATCTAATAGTCAGGACTCAGGAGACAGAGCAACTAGAGCATACACATCAACATAATCAACTATATATAGGTTTGTCTAAATCCTTGAATGACTTTCTAGCCTTAGAACTTTTCAATAGCTCCATTTACCTTCCTCATCCTTTTGAAGCTCTACTTGCAATCGAAAGGTTTGCAAGTCGGGAGGTAGATCAGTTATCACCCACGTGTTATTTCCCATGCCTCATGGAATCTAGCTTATCATTTATTGCTTCTTTCTAAAAATGAATTTCTCGAGACTTCATAGCTTCATCAAGGAGAAAGACATGTCTGAGCGCGAATCTATCGGTGTTTGGTCCAATGATAAAAATTTCTCTTGTTGGAAAGAATTATACTCGCGACTTAGGTAAGAATCTAAGCATTACCATCTTTGTCACTTTAGGTCCAAGCCAACGCACTACGTTTAAAGATTTCATTTGGGTACTAGAATTATAGTGGTCCTTTGACGAAGCAGTCTCTGTACCTTTGGGTAGAGGTATGGCTATGTACATTTCACCTCCCCATACCCCGCTCTGACAGGATTGGGTATAATTGTTGTTGTGAATTATGGTGGTCCCTTATCCATACCTTGACTGTCTACGTAGTTTTCAACTTCCCTCAAAACTTATGTTTTAGTTTGAGTTTGGGTTATAAACAAGTCAATATGACTAACATGTTTATTAAATGGGTTGAGTTTGGATTGACCTTTGAAACCTGCTAACAACCTACCAACCCATTAACAACTACAAATAGGAAAATTAAATATTATAAATTCAAATGTTTAGTTCCAAATATTTTACTATTAATTGGTTTGTGTTTTCTTATATTTCTATTTTAATGTTTAATGCGTATCTGCAAAATATTTAATGTTTATTTATTATTGGTTCTTATTACTTGTGTAGATTCAAAATATCGAAAAAGTCATTTATAGTATTTTTTTTATGATATAGGTTCTGATTTTACATGGGCTAAATGGGTCGACACGACTAACCTGTTTATTAAGTGAGTGGATTTGCGTATAACTTTTCAACACAATTATTATATGGGTTGGGTTTGGGTTGAGGTATATGAACCCGCCAACATGCAATCTGTCAACCTGAACATGACACGATTGTTACCCCCAATATATTTTATGTCTTTGTGGGCATGGCTAGTTTATCTGCTATTTCATGATTCATGACCTTTAGTTCTTCTCTCAAGGGGTTTTTTGATATCTATCATGACATGGAGTGTGGATCACATTAATACCAAGTAATTTCTTTAGGCTTATTTTTTCTTTCACAAGTTGAACGGATCAATTGCCTACGTTCTTCTTTAGGACCTAATTTCCAACTATAAGGCCTCTCCCTAAGGGGGTGTCATGGTCCCTTCATCATACACGACGACCATGACACCATAGGCACCACCCCCTTCATCAACTCTTCGTCGCATGGCTCATCCAAATTACGAAATGTTTGGACGAGATTTAGTGGGGTCCAAAGTGGTGCCATAGCATGTGTATGTGTGTGTAGTTTATATATTTTTTATTTGGGGATGAGGAGAGTGTATGTGTGTGTGGGTTTATAATTTTTTAATTGGGGATGAGGTGAGGATGAGGTTATGATAGGGAGAGGGTAGTTATTGGGTGTGTCTTGGAGAGAGAAAGCTGATGGCGTCAAGACGAGGTGATGACGGTGTCATGATAAGGAGATGACTAAATATATATTACATAAACTTTAATTAATGAATGCTAATTACATTTACACGGCTAATGAATACATGAAATGTGATCATTTAGACAATTACCACAGCCTTTCATCTTTTTCAGATGATAAACCCACCATATCCAATATTTTTGGCATTTTCTTTCAGAGGTCATTAGGTTTATTTAAACAACTTAGGTACTAATCCATTTATTGGTTCTGATACGTACAATGCTAAAATGGATGGTCACTATAGGCGTATCACCCTGTATAAAGCCTGATCCGAGAGCTGATTAGTTGGCGACATATATGACAACGACTCAATCTTGATCCGCATTCTCTACAAGCCTGTTGCAAAAAAGTTATACTAATGAATGATGTACATAATTACAAAGCTCCTTATAAGAAACAACCATTTTTAACTGTGCATGCTCAGCAACAATAAATCTTGGTGATAAAAAGAATTTTCGTGCTATGTATTACTGCATGCACATAAGAATGTCATGACAAGTTTTGTGACCATTTTGAACAGAAGTTTTGGATCAGCAATCATCTACTGTATCAGATTTCTTATATAACTTCTGTGACATATTGTTAGTGACAAAAAGAGGCTGTTTTTGCAGAGAATTGCTCATTAAAAGTAAACAGAAAGTTAAAGATACCAATGCGACTTACCATGTGTCCACATCCGAAGGCCATATCCTTTTCATTTGTTAGACAGATTGGGCAGGTCTTCAACAAAGAAGCAACAAAAAGATAAGAGTTATTTCGAATGAAACATACCGAAAGTTAATCCAACTGTTTGTTTTGACTTTTGAGGTCAAACATATGTCTAAATTTGACTCGAGTTTTATTCTGAGCTAAAATAAATGTTTGTCTGGGTTAGAATTCCTTTTACATGACTGACAATTTCAAAATTTAAAATAACTCACATTTGTTTTACAATGCGATACTTGCCTTGATATATATATATGTATATATATATATATCCAATATGTGCATAAGGTGTCCCATCAACCAACTGGTTGTGGGCTAAGTTCCATGTGGGAAAAGGTGTTTGAATTTGTTGTTCAAAAGACCTATTTTGAGAAATAGTACATTTGACCTCAAATTTCAAAATAAGTATTCCAGTGTGGAGAGAATTAGAACCTTGGTTTCATCATCTTGTGTAGCTGATGTGGTGTTTACACGAGGAACATGAGCGCGACCTCTTGGACGAGGAGGTGGCCGTGCAGTTATTCTCTTTGCATTTCCAGTCACATGTCTGGTTTTGTCAGTGCAAAAATAAAAATGATCGTTAACTGACAAGTCATATATACTAAAAAAAAATAAAATTATAAGATATTAAGTTCTCCCTTCTTTTCATAGATATGTTTATCTTGTAGGCCGTATTCCCTTAGATAAAAATAAAATAAATAGGAAGACAACTAGAATACGCCTTAAATTGGATCGTATATACTTACCCAAGTAAGCCAAGTTCATGGACAGCCGTATATTGTATTGGGATCTCCATAAGGGCAGCAAGTGCGAAAGTTGCTTCTTTGCTAGTTGGGCTTAAATCCATGGACATGATACCAGTAAAATTAACAAACTGCAGATAAAAAGGCCAAAGAGCCATAAATAGTTTGTCTTTTCTGGTTAAAAGCGACTAATGTATTCTTCAAAGTCATTAAGAATGCTTGAAGTTGTTATGAATTTTGATTACAAGATTTAAGTATTATAGAAAACTATATCTTGTAATAACTTCGGTGAAAAAACCTGTGATTGAAAGTGATAAGAAATTATAAAAAAAAAGGGTTGATTATGAATGAGTTTGAATAGAAAGTGTGGGATATTTTGCTACCTGAAAGTTATCAAATACACGAGCAGGAAGTTTGTCATCGAACCTTTTCATGTCATCCCAGGGACCATCTCCAACGCCAACAAGGATAATTACGAGAGGATACGAACTGATTACAAAGGGTAAATATCAAATCAAGAAGCTATGGCTTAATGCATCGATATAGGATTATGTATGTATGTTTGCATGATGTGATACTTATATGTTTATCTGACATGCTTGCGATTTTGGCCACGTGTCTTACATTTTATGTTTTATGTTTATGTTTTAATATGTTTCTATGTCCTGATATATTTATTGTAGTGTATTTTATTCATGTAATTCTCTTCTGATATGTATTGTCATCACCACACACGTTCACGTGCACTCTTTCTTTATGGCCGGAGGTCCTTCTAGAAGCAGTCTCTCTACCCTTATGGTAGAGGTAAGACTGTCTACATCTCACCTTCCCCATACCCCGCTTATGTGCCGGGATTTGGTACAGTTGTTGTTATTGTTAGTTAGAGAACTTTGAAGACATTTAGACAATGTAATAAGTACTTTAATATAGTGATTTAAATTCATGAAACAAGAAATTTTCTTCTAGAAGCACGCTTCAAACTAGAAGAATGGAAAATAAGTTTAAGATCTATTACCTTTTTCCATTTCATATGCATTCCAGTTATGTTATTTTCTGGATAGTTACACTTGTATGATTAAAGGATTTTTTTGCACTTCGCAGAACGTCCCTTATTGAAATAATTATCGACTGCTTAAATAAAACAAAGGGTCTTTTTCTTTCTGCAACTAGAAGACTAGAAGTGAAAAAACAAATTCAGTAAGAATTTGTCCACCCCATCTGAAACTTTAATAACCTTGACTAATTAATCAGAACTGCCTTTTAATTTGTAAGTGATGTAGAACGAAATTGTGATCTGTTCAAATTCAGTAAGAATTGTGAACTGCCTTTAATAGCTTTGACTGATCTGTTCTATTTCTTAATCAAACTTGAACATTAAAAACAATGACTACTGCGATGGAATTTTCTGCCACTAGAAAGACAATCTAAAGGGGAAGTAAAAAAATCAATGCATTTTGACATTTTAGTATAACTATGAGAAATTTGATTGTCAATAAAGGCAATACCTTGCTTCAACAATTGAGCTAATTGTTTTCTGTTCCTGTAAACTGAGCTCTCCATCACCAGTATCGATGCCCCTTGTAACCTTCATTCAAGAAGAATTTCCATCACTACTACTTCATGCAACTCATATAGTTAAATTCCGATCGCAAAACACAAGTTAAAAACTAGTCCCTTAAGGATGTTGTTTTCTAAGGTCTTTGATTTGTAAGGGAATGAAAAAGTTCGTGAATCGTGTTTAAAAATGTCAAGAAGTATGTGTTTTGCTGAAAACGGATGTTAGTAAGGTATTCCAAGCTCTTGAAGAGGGCAACACACTAGCAATTGGAGTCAATTAGTTTTCATGTAGTAAGAGTGGGAGGTAACTTTATAAACCGACCTGGCCATCTGCTACGATAACAAGAATATGGAATTGACCTCCGCTTTTCTCTACTATACTAATAGCAGCCTCAACAACAGGTGCAAAAGATGTTGGCCCTTCAATTAAAAAATAAATAAAATGGTTATATCATGTTCGCTATTCATACAAGTAGTCTGCAATTCATACAAGTAGCCTGTTACTCTGTTTGACCTTATAAATCAAAATGTTATAAATATACCAGCCAATTGCACATCTGCGACAACCCTCTTATAGCAATTTAAGACTTCTTCAAAGCCATGGCAAGGAGAAACATCGTCATGAAAGCTAAATACTTCTTGGTCATGTGTCGTAGCTACGAGAAGAGAAAAAGTTATTTAAATGGCTGGCCAGAAAACATTTATAAGTTGTGCGTTTGTCTCAAAAACCTACCATCACCAAATCCAAAACAAGGAATCAAGTTATCATCATCAAATGGAGCAAGAGTCGCTCCTATAATGGATATGGCCTTCTCGTATGGGTTAGGATGATCACCAATGGCATGAAGGCTGCGATTATTGAACGACTTTTTACCTATTTCAAACAGAACCTAAGAATTTGTTAGCTTTAGTAACTACACAGATAATGATAATTGCACAATGGGGAAAAACACAGAAACATATGCGATTCATCAATGTGCGTATATCCGCAGCATTTACTAATATTCCTTCTTTTCTATTTCTTGACTCTATGTATTAGTATAATCGTTCTCAAGATTACAATAGCATGAAAACAAGTATTGAATACGTATTAAACTCAAGAAATAAACTAAATATTAGTAAAATGGTCTGAATCATTATTATAAAGTTTAGTTTAGAGTCTAGTATGTATTTATTTATGAAAATATACAAGGATGTATAATGTCAAATCCTAAAGTGGATAACTTCCATATGTGTCATATAAACCGATTCTTGAATGAGTGCCATGTTAGGGTCGCGACTCTTTGCAACAGTCACCAAACAACGTTTCACTATCAGAAATAAAAGTATTGTTATTCTATTCTATCATTGTGTGTTCATAAAGATCTTGGGCAACATTGATATCAGAGCCCAGGCTCTTGTTTGAAATCAAAGCAAGAAAGAAAGCAAGGAAGATAGGGAAGAAAAAATCCAAGAAAACAACACAAGGAAAGAGCATGGCAGGCAAAGAAGACAAGAAAGTGGAAACGTCTAGATCAATTTGTGAGCAAGGGAATATATTACTTCAATATAAACTGACTGAATCAAATTATAAGCAATGGGCAATTTTGATGGAAACAATCTTAAAGGCATATGGTCTTTGGGAAACAATTGATTCAACGGAAGAAGAGGAAGAGAAGAAACTATACACCACAAAAGCAATGATCTTCCAAATGTTACCAGAGGATATTCTAATGCAAGTTGCTCCAAGTACGATACCTTGGAGCATATATGGTTTAGAAAGCACGTTTGCAAACTTTAAGAAGTGAAATGGAAGTTTTAAAGATAACCGTGAACGATTTTGCAGGTAAGTTGGGTGGCATAAGACTAACCGGAGCGGGGAAGCCCCTTATAGGGGCATCTCACGCCATGTGTCATCTGACATGGCAAGGGGGCTTTCCCCACTTTTTGTGGGAGTGGGGAAGCCCCAAAGAAAGCCCCATAGGGA
>JAOEHQ010015064.1:0-15505 GCA_025447715.1 Asclepias incarnata
ATTATTGTTCTTAGGAACTAGGGCTGCTGGGGCATTAATCCAGATTAGGGGCCACTGGGGCATTAATCCAGATTATCTATCAATTGTAACAGCCGACACCGGTCGGTTTAGTCTTGTGTTTTTGTTTCTGTTCTTATTTCTCTGTTTCTTCTTTATAATTATGTTCTGTTACTCATCACAATTTCTCCAAAAAGTGATCTTTAGCCCAACCATGTGTTGTCTGCCAAGTTACTTGTTTTCTATAGAGATTTTATCTCCCACATTGGAACCATCCGCTAGCAACTGAAATCACGTACATATTTTCAAGCATTCAAAGTAATCTTTAGCTCATAAATTATGCTTCAAATTAGTTAAAAAAACATAGTTGCTAGCAAGAGTGGATTTGCAGCAAGGTTATGTTTCAAACAAACTTTCATAGAGATTTGATTTGGTTCCAACAATCAATTTGTTGGCCAAAGAAAATACAGAGGAAGCCAGAAAGAATTGTAGAGAGATTCTTAGACTTAATTCATTTCATTCATACTTCAAACAAAATAACATATGGCTATAAATAGCCTTACAAACTAAGGAAATAAAATAAACTAACTGCTACTAATTTGGAGTATGGAAACGTGTATAACTGATCCACTCTTATTATCATGCATGGGACATGGGTAGGCGCCACATCATTCCACCCCACTCGAACTATCCTTGTTCTCAAGGATGCAATCGGAAGATGCTCGGTACTAGGCCACGGCGGACGCCACTCGGTTTTTGGGGCCAAAAAATTCTTAAGATATAATGAACTCACGTTCATCAAAGACGGAGAGAAAATTGGTGATGATGCGGTCATCGGAGTGAGTTTTTGGGGTGGTGGTTGTTGGTTGTTCATGGCTGTTTCGGACTGCAAAAGTTCATCTTTGGCTGCCCTTAACTTTATTTCCAGGCTATTCAAACCATGAGTCGCTTCTTTCAGTTCCAAAACTCTAGAATTTAGTTCATTTTCACTCTGTGGAACATTGTCTTGCAACGTTAATACGATGCCTTCTAAGAAAGGATCTGCCTTTGCAAATTTGACTAGTGGTGAGGCGGCAGTTGGCGAAGTGATGCAGGGCCAAGCGGGTGTGGTGGCGGTGACGGAAACGGATGGTGTTGTAGAAAAGATGGGTAAGGTTGCCCACCTTCGAGACTCACTGTTGAGAAGATTGATCATCTCAAGAAGAGTGGACTCAATTTGATTTAACAAATCGTGTTTGGATAGTGTTTGAGTAGTCATGTTCGCGGGGGATCATGACTGCTCTGATACCACTGATGTGGTTCCAACAATCAATTTGTTGGCCAAAGAAAATAGAGAGGAAGCCAGAAAGAATTGTAGAGAGATTCTTAGACTTGATTCATTTCATTCATACTTCAAGCAAAATAACATATGGCTATAAATAGCCTTACAAACTAAGGAAACGAAATAAACGAACTGCTACTAATTTGGAGTATGGGAACGTGTATAACTGATCCATTCTTATTATCATGCACGGGACGTGGGTAGGTCACACATCAAGATTATCAGGAGAGCATTTTTGTTCTTATTAGTTGTGTTTGGAAATGTCTAGCTATCTTATGAGTGTCAGAAGAGAAGAGTTATGGTAATTGGAATCACTGCCGGGTTTAGAGAAGAGATTAGTAAAAACTCTTGATTAAAGCTCGGGGGTGGATTAAGGTGAATTCGTCAACATCCAACCCCGACCACTATACATTGTGGTGTTTATGTGATGATCTCATTCTTACTCTATCTCTGACAGTCTGACATTGAACACATAAAGATTTTCAAACTAATATCTTGTTCACAAATAAACTGAAAATCCACTCCTTCCAACCCCCTCTCTAATTAATTTACACAGGGTTAAAAAGGTTAGACTTAGATCTAATTAATCATTTCACCAGAACACATAACTTTATGATCCTTATTTCAACTGTACCGGGAAAGACACAGACTGCTAGAGGATATTATAACAATCAACCGGCATCAAGTATCATGTGACCGCCTAGAATTCTATAAAGCAAACAGAGAAACCGAGATGCACAAGCTGGTGTATCAGGAAAGACACAGACTACTGCTGATCCTTTTCAGGTAGCCAAAAAATTTCCCTGTGCTCGGACATAATGTAAACAAGAATGAAAATGTGATAACAAATTCCAAAATATCCAACCAGGAGGTCCCATTGACACATATATCCAGATGGGATAATAAGCATCCTAAAATTCTACCACATAAATTTTCAACTGTTATTCCAAAATTTCCAAAAAATTATGTTTACAAAATATTTTCATTACTCAAGAATGAAAATGTGATAATAAAGAATGCCAACTTATAAGTAATTTTTGCGGGGCATGTCCCGTTAGACCAAGAGGACATGCTGGATGGGAGTCCCACCAATAGGCGTAATTATCCTTTTACATTTATAAACTTAATGCAGATACCACCCTCCTTCTGTAATTTACAAAGAAACTCCATTTAAATGAACTCGTCTGACCACGAGTCTAACCTCCAGATAAATTAGGATTTAGGAGACATATAAACAGACGTGTCAGGTGAAATTATATTTTATGCAATAGATAGTGAAGGGAGTATGTTCTCTCCACAGGCTTCTTAGCATGACACGACAAAAGTATGAATGATCAAACCGACAAATTTCATCCAAAGACATGAACCACATCTTGATCTATTTTTTCAAGGTTAGAAGCATTTTAGTGTCCAACAAAGGTAAAATGAAAGCTAACTTAATCATTTCACTAGAATACATAACTTTACGACCCTTGTTTTAACTAGGTTGGAAAAGATGAAGACTTCGGGATACTACGAGAAATCAACCGATATCAATATTCATGTACCCACCTGGATTTCTGGTTCAAAACCTCTAAACTTGAGACAGATGTCAAGCAAGCAGGGTAATAGGAGCCAAATAAATGAATAAGCTGGTAAGCAAAGTACAGATAATTTTCAAGAAACCTTATTATACATTAAAAATCAAAGACCATTGCGAATCCATCCTAGAAACAGACTAATGTACACAAAACAGTGTTCTTATCAGTTCAGGTTGCTGAGAACCAAAATTCTAGAACCAAATTAAGAAGTCCTGTATTGTAACGCCTGGATACTGCTAAATAAGTGGATGAGCATTTTTAATGAGCAATCCCATACATTGAGTAAAGTTAGATCATTGAAAATCAACGTTGGCTAGCGACTAGTGTAAACAAAACAGTGTTCTTATCAGTCGCTAATAACCAAATCCCCGATACGGTTAAATACGGTCACACTGAGGTATACATCCATGTTCAATAAGGAACAAATGTTAAAGCTCGGGTTTCATTTTATCTACTAGATGGGTTTCCAAGTGCTACTTTTAAGTTTGTTAAATTCATATGTACAAAATGCTTTTAATCTACTTAAGAATGAAGTTGCACCTACAAAGAAAAGAATGCAAAGGCCCAAAAAAGTCATTTTCAACAAAGAAACTCATTTGAACAGATGTTGTCCATCCTTAAGTATAAACGCCAATTGAATTTGGTGAAACATAACAGGCACCAAATAAATGCACAGGGTGGTATTCAAAGTACAGATCACTCTCAAGTAACCTGAATATATATTAAAAGTTAAATACCATTGCAAATCCATCTAAGCTAGAACAGTGATCTAATTAGTTGGCAGAACCAAATTCCTGATATCAAATCAAGAAGTTCCGAGTTATAAATCCACATAGAATTAATACTCTAAACTGAGACAATAAGGCGTAAATATCGATCATTCCCTGGAGTAAAAAGAATTCAAGTGAGCTGAACTTAATTCATTTTAAAGAATGACCTCCAGCTGCATTTTGTGAAACTAAAACACTAGATTTTGTTCAAATACTCAAAACACTATAATATAACCTAAAAAGGAATCTTACAAACTAAACCTAAAGAAAAATACATATCTCTTATGGTCCTTTACTATGCAATAAACAAAACTCATAAAGTAAGGGGTATCAAACCTTTTTTCTTTTCATAACACAAGTATTTCCACACCACATCAATATTCACACACTTGTCCCTAACTTGGTTTCACAAATCACAAGGCGTTAGACGCACCTACACAATAAGGCTCCAAAAGCCAGGGCGCTGGGAAAACACCTCATGTACACAAGGCCCCTGTTTTTTTTTACACAATCTTATAAACTTAATCACATCTTCATAACATTTTTCTACCACTTAAATGCTTAAAATTAGTAACAAATCAATTTCATTAAAACGTTTTCAATACACCAAATAAAAACCCAACAGAACCTACCCTACTTAAAAAACACCAAAAAAGCCACTAACTTCCCAAGAATACATGAGGTGTATAAAATCGATGAGACACACCTCGCTAAAAGGCGCCACTAAGGCATGCCTTTAAGCCGCTTCACCTTAAGGTCACGGGTCACCACCTAGAGTACACTAAGTCATTTTAAAGATTTTCTTTCTTAAAACAAGGTCCCTAATGGGAGTTCACCCCACAACCTCTAGGTTGTCGGACCACCACAAATACCAAACTTTTAATTCATTGTTATCGCATGAAATATGTATGTATCATGTGACCTGTTAAGCCACATACTCGTACAATAGTAGCGAAACTGGAAGTTCGTTACATCAAAAATGTAAACAGTCATGTGTGGGCGGAATCATTGTAGTGTAATCAATTACTAATTATAACTTGCAACTAACCATAATAAATAACAATTACAGCACACATATATATATATATATAAATAATAAAATACATAAATATAGATATAGATATATAACAGTAATAATTGTACCTGAATTGGAAGATTAAAAAAGAGGACACCAAGATTGCCACGAATCTCGGAAGTGGTAACAAACGGAATTTCACCTTTAATCAAATCCTCAATCAAATAAAAAACCTCACTAACAACTTCAGAGCCATTTAACACCAGTGTGGCATCAATATATGACGTACCAAACGCTTTAACCTTCCCCCCATCTGACGTCACAAACCCTAACTCTTCCCCTCTATATTCAACACATACGTTTAACGACTTATAATCCAAAGAATACACGTCAGGGTTACGTATCTTTATTTTGACACCTAACACGATGTCGATACTCGATAGCTTGTGGATTTTTAACTTGTCGAGACGGAGGTTTACGACTTTTAGGTGTGGATCCGATGGGTAGAGGAAGTAGACTGTGGCGGCTAGGATGAGGATTGTGGCGGCGTAGGCGAGGTAGCGACGGCGGTTGGATGGTCTGTACAAGGGTAAAAGGACGTAGTAATGTGGTTGTTGGTTTGGTGGTGGAGTGTTGGGTGGGAGAGGTAAGTATGGTGCTTCTGTTTTCCCGGGAGACATTTTTCTTCAGAGCAACAACAACAACAAAAAATAGTTTTTGTTGTTTTTCCCCCTTATTTGTAGTTTTCATTCAGGGGCACCATTGCCATTACATTTAATTCTTTTAATTAATAAAGTTGCAACACGGATCATTTACCATTTTATTTATAATTTTCAAGGGTAAAACAACATTTTTTTTTCTTTTTATTTATAGGTTTTAAAATATTGACAAGTTGTAAACGAGTTACAAAAATCAACCCATATATTGAACATGTTAAACATGTTACTTCGTTTATGACCCAAACCCATACAGTTTCAACCAAAACCCACTTACTTAGTGTCGTGTCACGAGCCATGTCGTGTCAGAAATTGTTGCCTTTATTGATAACTGAAGGGTTACTATATCAATTAAGGTTCTCGACAATCTCGAAGTCTCAACGCATATATGAAGACCAAATATTACAAAAATTAATTAAAAAAAATACAAACATATACATCCACCTATTGATCTATGCTAAAAACTACAAAACCATTCTAGTATACAAACACGGCGTAGGTGCAAAATGTGCAACTTGTGATGTAATTGTTGAATATATTGCTCACACATTCGTGTCTTACATTCTAAAACATCCACAACAATTGTCCGAGTCAAACAACAGACGAATCATAAAACCAAGTGCACACTGTGGTTTTCACTGCAGTGAGACCGAGCACATGCATTAACTTTTGAACAATTTTTTGGAAAAACATCTGGCGTCAACTAACAAGATAAATACACTTGGATACTCGAGACAAAGACATATTTATGTTCAAGTGGTAAGAGATTTATCGAACAAGCCATCAAGGTAACTAAACCAGGGTGAAAATGATGACTAGCCAATAAACAAAGAGGGTGGTTATAAATAAATAAAAATACAAAAACAAAAACAAAAGAGATCTTCAATTTAAGGTAATAAACCAAGCTTATTTTTCAAAAAGCTTCTCATGCCTTTCTAAAACCTTAGAAATATTCAAACATTCAAACATAATTTGCTAGTCAAAAACTTCCATGGATCCAAAATTGCAACCTGTCATACTTGGGAAAAAAATGAAAATTAAAATGAGACGTGTATGGAATGGAACAAGCAGGGTTGGATTAATTGAAAAATCCCCTCTAATATGGAGACAGAGGTCGAAATTTCGATCCTCACTCTCTACAAAGGAAGTTCTTCCGGGAGCAACCTCTTTACCTTCTGGTAAGGGTAAGGTTATCTACATTTCACCTCCCTCATATCTCGTGGAAGATCGGATTGGGTTCCATTGTTACCGAGACATGAACAGAACTCTCATTTTCTCCAAAAAGGTGCCAAGCATTAGCCCAACCATAACAGTATGCCAAGTTACTTATTTTGTATAGAAATATCGTCTTACATTGGAAACCATCCGCTAGCAACTGAAAAATCAAGTACATATTTTCATGCATTCAAAGTGATCGTTAGCACTTAATTATTCCTCATATTAGATGAAAAGGCGTAGTTGCTAGCAGGAGTAGATTTCTAGTGAGGTTTTCATTGTAAAGGTGAAAGGGGTGTGGTTGTCGATTTGTCAAAATTTGACAAGTTTTGGCAAGTTGGCAACCAATGATATTAAGCCATGTGTATATGCTAAAACTTGCCAAAAAGTAGGATGTGGTTGCCAAAACATGTCAAAACTTGCCGATTTATATAGCCGAAAAACATTGCCTGGGAAACTTTTTTTTTTGTAATAAGATTGGGCTCATAAATTGGGGGTCGGAAATTCGGAAGTCGGGGACGTCATGGCTGCCAACCCGAAGGTTTACCCCGCCAAGATACGCCCCGGATCATCCGAGTCCCATTTTACGAAAGTTTTTATCATCATCGCTCATTCAACGTAAACCGGCAACCTAACTTGTTCAACGATATCATCACTAGCAACCTATTAGTTTTCCGGCCAAATATTGCTTTAAATGGAACAAAAACGACAACACTAAAACGGAATAAAATTCTGGCAACGCTACCGCTAAAATAACACTACCAAGCTAATCACAATCAAGTAATTAACAGGAATATTAAGTAAAATAAGCAACAAATATACATAAACAGTAAGCATAAGCAGCAACAGTAACATATAAAGAAGCAGCAACAGTAAGCAACAACCCCAAAAATGGGTCGCCGGAAAACATGAACAAAAGTGGTCGGCGATGCAAAGAAACCCCCAAACAAGGAGAGAACACATGCAAAACCCCATAAAGGAAGAAGACATGAAAACCCCCAAACGTGCCGGCCTTGAAAACCCCCAAACGGAGAAAACAAGACTCGCCGGAAAAGTCAAGAGGTTTCAAATCTCGCCGGAATAAGAGTGAACGTTGGGGAGAATCGGCTTGCGACTTCGATTCCGGCAATAAAAAGCCAAGAAAAACACAATATTAGCCTCAAAATCGAAAACCCTCAATTAGAAGTTAGGTTTCCGGCCATCAATGGCGGTGGACCACACCCAAAAAAAAAAAGTCACAACAGCACGCTCTCAACGTAAACAATGATGGGGCCGATTTATATAACCGAAACAGCGTGGCAATATTTGCCGACAAGTAGGGAGTGGAGAAACCGCAAGCCGATTTCAGCCGATGGAAGGAACCGAATAAAAGAAACTGACCACACCCTTTACCCTAAACAAACTTTCATAGAGGTTATCTGGATTACATTGTTGTTCTTATTAGTTGAGTTAGGAAAAGTTTGGCTATTTTGTGTATCAAACGAAGAGAGTTAAGGTAATTTGAAAACCCCACCGGATGTAGAGAAGAGATTAGTGAAAACTCTCAGTTTAAAGATTGGGAGTAAATTAAGGCAGATTCCTCAATATCTAACCCCAACCATTATACGTTGTGGTGTTCATTGATTATACCATTCTTACTCTATACCTTACTTCAAACACTAAAAGTTTATGACCCTTGTTTCAAATGTATCAGGAAAGACACGGCCTAGTAGAGGATGTTATAACAATCGGCCGACTTCAAGCATCACATAATTCACATTACCACCTGGAATTCTATAAAGCAAACAGAGTAACAGAACCCAAAGAAATGCAGAAGCTAATGTACAGCATGTAGAGATCCTTTTTAGATAGCCACAATTTTCTTGTGTAACGTAAAACTAATAAGATAGTGTTCTTCTGAGTTGGCTGACATTTTGAAAGCCAAATTCCAGTATTTAACCAGGAAATCGTATCGAGGCATATATCCAGATGGATTATATGCATCCTGATATTTCTACCAGATAAAATTTTAACGGCTACTCCAAAATGGTTAAGCTTGTGTCTACAAAATGCTTTTATTACTCGAGAATTAAAATGTGATGATAAAGAACGCAAACTTATGAAAAAACTTTTGCGGGGTATGTCCCGTTACACCAAGAGGACATGCCAGGTGGGAGTCCCACCATGTGTGTGTGTATATATATATATTGTGATTGTGATTAGTAAAACTTACTGGAAGCATCGCCCCCTCCGTAACTTACAAAAAGATACTCCATTTAAATGAACTTGTATGTGCATGGGTCTACCTCCAGAATTAGGACACATATAAACAGAAGTGAAAGGTGAAATTCCACTTATGCACTAGATAATGGAAGGGTCAAGGGAGTATGGTTTTTCAGCAGGGTTCTTAGCAAGACACAAGACAAGTATGAATGATCAAACTAACGAATCTATACTACTATATAAAAGAGCAGACGTTGTCCATCCTTAAGCATAACCGCCAATTGAATTGGGTTAAACATAACAGGAACCAAATAAATGCACAAGGTGGTATTCAAAGTACAGATTGTTTTCAAGTAACCCGAATATACATTAAAAACTAACTAAAGACCACTGCAAATCCATCAAAGCTAGAGACTAACAAAAAAGGCGATCTAATTAATTGGCTGACAACCAAATTCCTGATATCAAATCAAAGAAGTCCTGAGTTATAAATCCACGTGACATTAATACTTTAAACTGAGAGATTAAGAGTAAATTTGCAATCATAAATACTGCGAACTTGAGACAACAAGTTGTAAATATTGATCATTTTCTACAAAAAAGAAGTCAACTCAGCTGAAGTTAGTCCGTCTTAAAGAATAACCTCCAGCTGCATTTTGTAAACGCATGTTTTTTACTTATGATAATAGATATAACTTTAGAAGATCGAAATCATTGTCCGTTAATCTCAAGTAATTATTTGCAAGAAAAAGATTAAAGCTAAAAATACTTTAAACAGAAAAGTTACAAAATTGTTATCAGATTTGTCACAATCTTAGTCATCGAAACACCATCCTCCCCTTAAATATTGCTTTTTAGACAGAAAGAGTACCAAAAATGAAATCCCATTTAGGAAGCAACTTTAAACAGCATAAATTTTTCATCATACTTAATTATACAAATCAAATTAAACCTTTGCCCAAAACGTACTAGCAAATTATATAGACAAGAAGTTTACAGCTTTACATTATCATACGGTCATACCTCATGGCAAACTTGCGTTTGCATATTGTGGCTTTGTGTGAGACCTTAAGCTTTTATACATAATTGAACAAGCACGAGAAAATTCTGACATCGCCCTGAAAACCTCTGGCAAACCCGTCTTTAAATTCATCAGAGACTTATCCCTCACCTGAATACACTGCCTCTGGTACCCTTCTTCCTCTTCCTCCAATCTCTTCTTCAATAACTCAACTGTAATCTGTTGCTCGGCAATCACATCTTTATCATTGTCCATCTCATCTCCCACTCTTTTTTGCATATATTTATTGTACCAATCTTCAAACTTCCGGGCTTTTCGGGTTAAGTCCCTTCTTGTTTCTTCACACCTCTCTTTCATCTTCATTTCCTCCGTTTGGTACTGAAATATTGTGTCCATAACAGCTGCAAAGTTATGGATGGCGGTTCTTGCACCTTCTTCTGGAAGCTTCTCAAGAAATTCATGCCATGTTCTTAAAAGGGTTAGGATCGGGGGGTTTTGAGGTCTTTGAGGAGAAGAGACTTTCTCTCTAAGGTTATTGTCTATGGGAATAAGGTTGAGCTTTAGCCAATCTTTGAGGGATTTTATGTATTCTTTTTGATATAACATGAGCTTTTCAAACTGGGAATGCCACATTTGGACATGGACATGCAGTTGGCGTGTGTTGTTGTAATGATGCTCACTCGTTTCTTTTGGTGAATGGGAGATGTTGAGTGATCTTAATGCTTGCACAATTTTTGATTGGTTGTCATGATGAATTTTCATGGTTTCCCACATTATAGCCATTCTGCAAGAGAGTATAGCACATGAAAAAGAATTCAAAAAGCCATTTCTAAAATTAAATTATGCAAACCTTAAACTTACCCATCGACAAGTTGAACAAGTTTTGGGTACAATTGCTCATCACGAAGCCGGTTAATTTCAGAAACGGTTGAATCCATTGATTGCATGTCAACTATGTACCTTGTGTGCAGGTGACTAACTGATGCTTTTGTCCTCTCAAGATGATCGGTGCTGGCACCACGTTTTTTAAGTTTATTTAGTGAAGCAATCTTTTTTTGGTACTCGAGTTTCATCAATTCACCTGCCTGTTGACGATCAATCAATATGCTCATCAACGACACTTAAAAAAGGGAGATCATATGAATATAAACAAAAATCACAAACAAAATTACGCAGGTAGGTTGGGTAACATATCACTATTGATAGTTTTGGGAACGGGTCAGGTTAAAAAGCCAAATCATTTTTGTCCAAAATATTTAAAATTTTAGGCGCCTTTCAACTCACTTTCATTGTAGCTAGTTTTTTTTACTGGGTCAGCTCATTAAAGATAAAACATGGCCTGAATCGTAAATCTAAGAGTAAATGCGTCAAATGGCACCTCTAAAAAAGACAATAAAAGAATCCTAAATCCACAATCTGACATAAAGTCATTACTAAATACAATTTCATAGAAGGAATTCAATAACTGTATACATGACGTTAACTACTACAAGTAAGAAGTCATCACATAAAATAAGTTATAACATATACGGGGCAACTTAATATCCATCTTTAAGATAACGCAAATAATCAAGATAGCCTCTGAGCTGAATAATTTATACCTATGCATCAATTAAATATCAACCACCCAAAATGCCGATGCAAAATCATTTAGATCATTAATACATTGATAAACACACACTGGCACAAAGATCACAAACATAATTGTGAAGTGATTTGAGTGCAGCATACCTTCACTTCATCATATAGCTTCTTCTCCCATGCAAGCATCTTGTCCAACACTGTGGCATGTGTTTCATTCTCTTCAGAATCAAAGTCATCCTTCCTATCATCAGCATCCGGCATTCCTTTAAATGACCTATTCCAGGTAATAACACGCATGACTCTTGCAGAATGATCTATATGGCCTAAAAACCAAAAATTCCAATCATAGATATCAGCCAGTGAAAAGAAATCAACGCTTGAGAAACCACATATATGTAATGCCACAAAGTTTATATCAAATTGTTACATAATCTAGCGAATATCTAGACCATGGTTCTCATTTTCATCAACTATTAACGGCCTATGTGGCCAGTATTTAAATGTAGCTTTTGAAATTAACTCATGTGACCCGAAGAATCATAAATTAATCAAGTAAGTTACTTACAATTTCAATAATCAGATTTTTCAGGTGAGTTCATACTTGTTTCTCCGAATCTAAATATTATGATCCTAAACAATCTTATACTATAAATGAATAACACTCAAAACTGACTATATCGACTTGAAGAGGCAATAATCATTTCAAACACACATCCAAACATTCTCGCATATGCATTAGTA
The DNA here is from genome assembly GCA_025447715.1 of Asclepias incarnata. Lineage (NCBI taxonomy): Eukaryota > Viridiplantae > Streptophyta > Magnoliopsida > Gentianales > Apocynaceae > Asclepias > Asclepias incarnata. The sequence continues at coordinate 12,163 of JAOEHQ010015064.1, forward strand.
CATTATTTGGTAACACAAAATTCTGAGACCTAGAATTGAAGTTGAGGTTGCACATTGCATCTTTTTTGTAATATTCCTAACTTCACCTTTGCTTACTTACAAATCTATCAAAATATATGATCAATTCGGATTCAAAACCAAATTTAGTAGCTATGACAAATTTCTACTAAGTGATCAAAAACTATGTATCAAAGCTAACAGCACGAATCACATAAATATACCTCTATTATCAGCAAAATTGGAGTGATAATGCAACCTATTAGCCTCAAGCATCTTCGAAACCTCATTAGCACTCTCTGATGCTTTCAAAAAACAATCATCAAGCTCAGTAAATATCTGCAACAAGTCTAATTTCACTCCAGATGACCCCCTGTTCTCGGTGGGAACCGGCACAGGCACTTCAACCCTCACTTTCTTGGCAACTTTCGGCGGTGACGGTGGCGGCGGCAGCACAACCTCCCCTACTTCCTCTACCACATCCTCAGCTTCATTCTCATCACCACCACCATCATCCACGTCATCATCCACATCATCATCCAAATCATGATGATTCATTTCCCTCCGGTTTTTCTCCTCATCCTCCACCACTTTTCGATCAAATCGAGTATCCCTTTCGTGATCGATTTCTGTCAAACTCGGTCCAGTCACATTCTCCATATCTGGAAAAAAGTAGTCCCAAGACGACATTCCTTGTGGCGCCGGTGGCGGTGGCGCAGCACGGTTGAGTGGATTCTCCGGTCGTGGCGCCGCCGGCATCGGCGGAGACGGAGGCGGAAAATCCTCCTTTTCAACCTCGCGCTTCGAACCACTTCTAATTCCGGCACCGCCACCGCTGCGGGAGCTTCTACTCCGATGCTTCAAACTCCGATCATCAACCTCCTCATCATCTTCATCTATCCCCTCCATGATCGGATCCGGATGACGATGAGCCGGTTCAGCAACCGTAAACTCGGGCATAGTAGCAGCTCGTTGGAGTGGCTGCGGCGGCGGAGGCGGCGGAGGGATATCCTCATACGGGGGTGGCGGTTGCGGTGGTAGCATCGTCTTCAAAGCCGTAACCGCGTCGGGATGACGGTGATGGTCAGGAAACTCAACTTCACCTTGAGCATAATCACTTAACGCTGCACCGGTGTTCTTCAACGCGGCGGCGTAAGAAAAGTGCGCAGCGGCGAAAGCGTTCCGTGCTGAAACTGATTGCTTCATAACTGATTTCCTTTCCTTACATCTGTTGACAATTTCTTCATTTTCAATTTTTGATTGCGTACACCCCATCGATTATCTATATCTATATTGTGATTGAAATTGAAATATCGATAGTGTGAATGGTAAAGGTGAGACTGGGGATTACTGAATGAATGAATGCTTGCCAGCGCAAACATTCATCAGGAATGTCAGAAACGGCGTCGTATTATACAGACCGACAAAAACACTGGAAAGTGGAAAGTTCTTCTTGTACTGGAGAAAATTAAGTCAAAAGGTTGCTGCGTATTTTTGTTTTTCGTCCTTCATGTTTTATATCTTGTGATTCTGCCACCACAACTTTTTCTTTATAGGTTTCCGTTTTATCTATTTTTTTTTTTATTAAGTAACTTTAAATGTTTTACTACCTACATTTTTTATTTTATTATTTTTTTTAATCTGGTATGTGCTATAAAATATGTGTGGTTTTTAGCTTTCCACTTGATTTAGGTAGTAAAGGTATTTGCACATCCCACTCCTAGCTCGATCTCATGAATTCACATGCGGTAAATACAATGTCATAAAAAAGACATATGTATCCGATGTAACTGAAATACAAATTATTATTATTATTATTAGAATTGTAGATGTTTTGTATGTTAATGAGCTCGATAGTGTGATTGGCATCTCTGAGTTCTTTGTATAGAAATATTTCTTAGCAGTACATTTTGATGCGTTTATGGTTTAATACGAGTTGTAATTTGGTTTTTCAATTATGATTATTAAGATATGTAATATGACGATTACAAAAAGTGGTTGTAACATGAAACTCAATCATGCAATTTCTTTCACTATATGGACAAGCTTAACTTTATATATATAACACGTATATATTGTACGTTTGACTTGTTCCCGGCCATATAACCAATTTTCTTTAGTTTGTTCGTTTGAAGTAAATGCGGTTATTGGATTTACTCGAATTAATTTCAAGGTTGTATATGCTCATACGTTATTTTTTGTGGTTTGTAGGGTAATGTGGTTGAATATCAATACAATTGCTCAATTTCATAGTAACGGTCCTGGCAATGTACACGAGTTGGAGTGTGGGTTGAACCCAACCCATGCGGTAACACCGACGCCGTCGACATGGGTTGGGCGTCAGTTGATGAGTCCCGGGTTCGCAAGTTGGAGTGAATTGGCCAAAGAAAATGATCGTTGAACAATAATTCCCCCCCCCCCTCTTTTCCAAACGGCTAGTTTTTAATATTTTTTAAAGAAATACCCCACCCAACAATAAATAAATAAAAACATCACACCTTCAACAGAAAATATAGATGAGAATGGTTTTTGCCTACCGGTCAAGGAAAACAAATAATATTTAATGTTTTTTATGTTTAAAATTTTCAAGTACTATGTAATGTTTTTAATTAGCTTTCATTTTTATTTTTATTTTGTAATGTTTTAATTTAGTTTTAAGGAATTTTATTAAAATTAAATAAATGTAGTGTGGGTTGATAATGCCAACAAAATTAGGGGATGTGGGTTCAAAAAAGTAAAATTAATGTGGCATAATGGGATTGGTTGAAAGTATAAATTGAAAATTATGGTATGGGTTGGGTTGCCATCACCCTAAGCAATTGAGACGACTGTAAAAACATGTCAATCTAAGGTGGTTAAGGTTCTAGTAAGAAAATCAAATTTGTTGAAATTTGAAAAGGCCATGAACTTCTTAATGGAAACATTTAAATTTTATAATAATGCATTATATAACTTGGGTTAATTATCCATTCTCGTGTATACTATAGGCTAACCAGATTTATGTAAATATTGGTTTTTCATTTGTCCTTATACATTGACAACAAGGTGTTCGAATACATGTGGTAATACATCTGTCTAATGTATGAGTCATTAGGAAAATAGGATATGATTTGAGTACCTGATATTCATTCATATTAAATTTATTTGAAAAGAAATGATAAAACATCCTAAAGGGCCGTTTGGTTCGCTGAATGTTTTTGAAGGAATTGGAATCTGTCAAAGGAATTGGAATTTGAAGGAATTAAAATCTGAAAGTTTTAAAATATGTTTTGTGTTTGGTTGACAGAATTCAATGGAATCTAGTTAAAGGAATTTGAATGTAAACTATATCAAATGACTAAATTAA
>JAOEHQ010015075.1:0-15504 GCA_025447715.1 Asclepias incarnata
CTATTTATTACGCATAAATTTCATAAACATTTACAATGAAATATATCTTAATTTAGGGTTAATTATCAAGAAATAGACAATTGATTAGATTTTGTTAATTAAAATTTTTACTCCAAAAAAGGAGTGAGTAGTTTCTATTTTAATCAATGGAGAGGATAATTGATTGATGTAATTCGATTAACCGACGGTTTATTTTTATTATTGTTTTAACATATGTTCAAGACAAATGTTATAGTGAACTTAATAAATTGAATATTACTTAAAATAATACAAGATTACTCATCATAAAATGGTAATATTAGACTCCATTGATATACCCAGTTAATGATTTTATTTGTATTTTTAAAAATTCTGGTTTAGTTAATGTTATTAAACATGTATATATTAGAAAAACCTTATCTTAATTATTTAATTGAAGGGTAACTGATTCAATTTTAATGAAATGCGGTAAATACTTTAACTCATATAAATATAATTTCAACTAAAACTTAATATCCCCAATGATTAAAAATGAATAAATTACCTCCTTTTAGGCAAATTAGAAAAAGTTTAATTAATTGTCGTTCTTAACAATTTGTCTTTTAATTGAAGAAAAGATCAATAAATTATACTACGCACTTACTATCAATCTCATTTCACTATGCAACCTTAAATTATTAATAATTTTAATACTTTGACTTTTAGTTATTTACAATTTAAGTAAACTTATTTATATAACAGCATTTAAAAATATAATCTAAATTACAATGCTTTGATGTTGATGGTAAAAACAAACTACTTGTCTTGTAATAAGTCAAATGGTAATCAAGGCTTTAATTTTGAACATTCATGACCAATACTTACATAAATGGAAATATTTTGTGTAACTTGTTTTGATATCGTTAACTAAGGGTGCGAAGGAGTCGAATATTAAGAATTTTAGGCTTGACTCGTTTAATAATTACTCGATCTCAAATATTTAGTTATTGTTCGAGCTCAATACTCATTTATGTTTATTTAGCATTTTAATTAACTATATTTCAAGGCCTCAAACTCGATAAACTCGTCTAATTACCCGAACTCGATTTCGAATAATCTCATTTATAATCATGTATAAACTAATTAACTATATTTCAAGGCCTCGAACTCGATAAACTCGTCTAATTACTCGAACTCGATCTCGAATAATCTCATTTATAATCATGTATAAATAATCTTATAGTTAAAAAAAACTCATAAAACTCACTTTAACTAAGCTCGTTGGGCTCGTGAAACTCAAATAGCTCGCTCGACTCGAATAACTAAACAAACTTTTGAATGAGCGAATCCGAATATTAATTTATGAAGCTCGAATCGTGAAACCAATCGAGTAGTAAGTTTGTGTTTGAGTTCAACTCGAGTTTGAAATATACTATGCTCAAACTCGAGTACTCATTAAAATCTCGAAGTATTTACACCCTATCGTTAACCAACTCCAAGGTGGCCTGGTGTTTAACATCCTGAACTTCTTTACAAGAGGTATCATGTTCAAATCCGGTTAAGTTGGATGTGGCCTGGAAAAAGTTTGGAAACAATCACGAGATATCCTAGTTAGGCCGCGTACATTTGAATAAAAAAGACACACATTTTCAAGATAAACTGAATGGGAGAACCTCATTCGTGTTTTGATGTCTTTGTCATTTTTCATTTTTAGGATCTTTAGCTCTATATGATAGTTTTTAATGGATATGTTGTTAGAATAAAAATTTATTGACCAAGCTTAAATATTTAACCTATATTCCACACTTCTACTATTTGTAAAAATGAAAAAAAAATCCATATTTTATTAAGCTGGTTAATTATGCACTTGTCACTTTTAAGTAGGGATGAAGTTATATTTATTTTCAAAAGGTGACAAAAATCATGATTTTATAAGGGAATTGATACTCGTACCATTTTTTTTATGGATGTACCATAACTGTGCATTATTGGCTTGTACTAGGGATGGGCATGGGACCGTCCCGGTACCGTACCGGTACCGATCCCGACGGTACTGGTCCCGAAAATCGTCAAAAACTAATACCGGTCTCAATCCCGAAATGGTATTTGGTACCACTATTCGGTACCGGGACGGTACTGGTATTTCCCGGCGGTATCGGGATTTTCCCGGTACCGTCCCGGTCACAATCCTACAAACTACCAAAATAAGATACCGGTCCCAGTCCCGAATGGGATTCGGTACCACTATTCGGTACCGGTACCGGGACGGGATCGGGACTTGGGATTTCTTGCTCATCCCTAGTTTGTACAGTCAGCTATACAGCTTGTACATTGTGGTACATTAATAAAAAAATAGTGGTACGAATATCACTTCCTTTTTTATAATGTCGGTGTATGTTCCTTTTTTCAATTATTTACCAAAGTAACACATACTTTGATTAAAAACCTATCAACAAATAAGTTTTTAAACTATAAAAGTGTTTTTAATCTTTAAATCCTAAAAGGTAGTGATAAATTTACATGAGATTCTATCCATCCACAACAATTGATACATCATACAGTTGTACAATATAACTATATGATACAATAATTGTTGTGGATATATAAAAATTCATATGAGTTTATCACCTTCCATCCTAAAAAGCCAAGAGGTGTTTTTTAGCACACAAAATGGAGAAAAGTATTTTCTTAAGAATGTTTTATTCTCAAGTAAAAAGTTACAAGGTGCATCTTCAAAAGTAGATGTCTCTTTTAAAATGAAACTTCCATATTCTTTATGGGTGGGGGAATTTAACACACATTCCCCTCTAGTTAAGTCGTGGACATCTGAGTAAAAAGACTTGTCTTTCCCACATAATCCGTTTTGCTTTGATGTCTTTATAACTTTTCCTTTTTAGGATCTTTAGTTATACATGATAGTTTTTAATGTATATGTTATTAGAATTATAATAAAAACTTATTGACCCAATGTTCCACAATTCTAGTATTTGTAATAAAAACAAAAGAAGCATATCTTACTGAGCAGTTGTTTAGGCACTTGTCAATTTTTAAGTAAGTACAGAATTATTATATTTTTTCCTACAAAAATTCACAAAACTAATCATTTTTATCATGTCACTTCAATATGTATTGTTCATTTTTCCACTTATTTATCAAAGTAAAACATACTTTGATTAAAGAATCGAGATAACAAACAAGTTGTTAAACCATAAAAGTATTTATAATTCTTAAATCCTTAAGAGCCAAGAGGTGCTCTTTCACACGCACAAAAAAAGCAAAGTATTTTCTTTAAACCATTCTATTCTCAAGTGAGAAGTTACAAGATGCGTATCTTCAAGAGTAGATGTCTCTTTAACAGAATAGAACTTCCCTTTTCTTTATGGGTGGAAGAATCTAACATTCCTTCCATCTATCTAATAGATGTATTTTACTTTTATCTAATTACTGTAAAGGCAAGAAGAAAAGAATCGCCTAACATATTTGTTATGCTTTATAATATTATTTTATTTTATTAATGTTTAACAAAAAAAAATAAAATATGAAAAGTAAGAATAAGAAATATTGTGTCGACCACTTAACTAACAGATTATTTGTTTCCCCCATGTGCCCGCCCCAATTGTTAAGCCTACCCCCCACCCATTTAGGTCACGTAATTTGAGTTACAAAGACTCGTTTTTTCAGATAACCTGAATGAGGAGAACCTCATCTGTTTTGTTTTGAAATCTTTTTAAATTTTTGTTTTTAGGATTTTTAGTTATACGAGATAGTTTGTATTGTTCGCTTTTTCACTTATTTATCAAAGTAAAACATACTTTGATTAAAAAACCTAGTTAACAAACAAGTTTTTAAACCGTAAAATTGTTTTTAATTCTTAAATCCTTGAGGGCCAAGTGGTGCTCTTTCACACACACAAAAAGCGCAAAATATTCTCTTATTCTTTTCTCAAGTAAGAAGGTAAAAGGTACGCATTTTCAAAAGTTGATGCCTCCTTAATGAAATAAAACTTAAATCTAACATTCCTTCATCTATCCTTTTGTTTGAACGGATCCCTTCATCTATCTAATATATGATATGATAAATGTACCACACAAATTAATAAATCTACCATGATGTGTATCACATGTTTGTACAGTATATTGTAAAACTTATATATTGTCGTATATGTTACCCTACCTAAGGATAAAATGACTGTTTATCGAAAAACTTCTAACATATCCACATAATCTATTAGATTCTAAATGAAAATATGTTATTTAGAATGTCAATAAATAAAAATCACTAAAGCATTAACATCAATTTAAAATCACTAAAATATGACTATTAAAGTGGGCACAAGATATAGGAGAATATGCATTCCTTACTTTCTCTTTTGTTAAGGTATTACATTACATTCCTCTCTTGTATCTGAATGCGTTGTTTGGTTTTTATGCCTACTGAAAAGCAAGAAGAAAAGAATCGACTAGTTATGTCTATGATGTCTTCAATGTTTCTTTTAAAAATATCAGAAAAATAATACATCTGAAAAGAAAGACATTTTCTTTTTGTATACTTAACCATATGGTTAAGCTTCTCTTATCTAAATAACAAACATTAATAAAAACTCAGAATTTCATTAATATTTTTCGTAATTTAATATAAAAAGTGATGTCAAGATTACTAATCAACCTTCGCTAGAGTTAGATGCTTGTTCTGTTTCCGGAAAGTCTAGGTTATGTTTTTATCTCCAAACGTTGTCGCTTAGTTTATTCGGTTAAACATATATTGTTTTGCGCCACCTTTGAAAGAGTGCATAACAATCCATTGATCGATCAACCACTCTTGCGCCGAATATGAACCATGTGTTCACAGTTTGATATTATTGATGATGTCTTTACATGAAGTAATGATATTCTTATGAGTGAACTAGCTAATCAAACACTTTTATTAGATGCCATACACATTGCTAATTTTCTATGCTGGTGATTTAGCAAATTGTTGAAACCTTTTTACATAATATTTTTATTCCATGTTATTGTTAGCTTAAACTGGTTTGAAGAAAACAGAAATGGTAAAATATATATAACTATAAACTTTTAACTCAAAACTATTACTCCTTATAACTATAAACTTTCTTTTGATGATAACCAAACCGTTTACTTCAAGGCAAACTATCAGAAGCGTATTTTTCTTACATATATCTACCAAGTCACTCATTAACCCACTTAGACCATATTTGCAAGCCTAGATGTATAAGTTGGTAAAAAAAACTATGAGCCGTTATACATCATAAAGAGCTAACCAAACAGAGCATACCTTCGGTTGGACGTATTATGACCAGATTAATCTCTACCAAGTCAGATAACTAAATGAGCATCTTAGTGGTTGTAGCCTGTGGCTAGTGTGAAACGTCCTCTATCGTCTCGAATCCATTTGAATATATGTAATTCTCAAAATGGCACAAAAGGTATATTGAGTAATGATATAGTGTATGTGTCTAAATAGACTAAAAACATGCCTAGTTTATACAGTTCATTACACATCACTTACACTTTTCCTGAACATGACTTGTGCACATTTCTCAAAGTCAAAATCTTGTTGTGACCAACATTGTTGATAAGTTGACAGATCCAAAATTAGATGTTCCCCGTGTGTAAAATTATCATAACAGTTGGTATAATCCTCAAACTTTTTCAAGAATCAGACAAGAATCAAACTTTTGCTTGCCCAGAGCAAGCCAACACCAAAGATATGAAGCATGTCACAAAAAGAAAAAAGCGGTATAGTCGATTAAGAATTAAGATTTAAAAGAATATAATCAACATAATACAACACACATCTCCGTTAAAGCTTCTAGGAAAAAAGCACTAAGCTCTCATTTTCACTCTTACTCTTCAAGAATTTTGGCAGCGAAATGCTTGGCATAAAAAAGTTCCATCTTTTTCTACACCACTTATCAAGGGAATTTGTAAACCACAAACCAATTATCAGGTAGAAAAAGACCGAACTCCCTACGGAAGATCAGAAAAATAAAGGTCAAGATTTAGCTTTTTTCACCCTGATGTAAGCTGCAGCATTTCAAGTTCCAAGCATGCTTTTGCTCGTCCATGAGAAAAAAGAGTATTTATAACTGTGAACTCTCAGCAGGCAATGAGGCAGTTTTACAAACGTCACCACGACATAATGGGCAAATCCTGTTTCATCAAGTGAATTTAAACTTTTTTACGTCACAAATTTTTCAAGAAAATATGCCCTTATTCATATCTAGGGAGCTTTATGAGGAGTAATGTTATCAATAGCGGTGCTATAGCGGTTAGCGGTCCAAATAGCATTCAAATAGTTGTGCTATAGCGTTTTTGTTTTTTTTTTTTTTTTTTTTGCCCAAACTTAAACACAACATAATAATCACTAATTTTTGCAAGTATTAACATCAATGTTTCAAATATTGACACTTTTAAGCTTGACTTTTAATATTTCTATGAAGTATTAAGTATTATATATATATATATATATAGGGAAAGGTTATATTGCATAATATATATATTGCATAATATTAAAATTACCGCTATCTCACTGCAATCCTACCGCGATAACCGATATCTCAAATATCGGTCCTTGACCGATATATGAGTTTGGACCGCTATAACTACATAGTGAGGTACAAATTGTCATAACAAGGTGTCAGATTTTAAGTTGCTGGTCCTTCATTCTTATGGTCTAGCAAGCACACAAAATGCATTTTTAGGGGGTTTGGATGTGCAATTTGAAAGTGATCACACGATTTTGAATAATAAAAATCCGGTAATAACTTATTACAAAAAGAGTTTGTATGTCCTTTTGCCGTTGAAAAATTGTAATAATCATCCAATTACTTGTTTTAAGTGTTTGACAAATTCTGATTGTCAATGAGATTAATATATACAAATATACAATCATCAAAAAGGACATTCTGGTGAAAAAAAGGAGACGCATCTTGTGAGATTGTAGTAAAGTATCTCAAATTAGGTGATTTGTTTAACCCTTTGCGTTTTGTTGCAAGTAGTATTTAAACTGATAACTTCAACGAATTTTAAAAAAAATCAGTTTCAGGGCCCAATACTATATAATTAAACTTTACAAGATAATATTACTTGGAATAAACATGCAAAGGAATTCATCTCTTAAGACTATTTCTAAGAACAAATATGGGGAAATAGGAGCAGTGATGAGATAAAATATCAACAGAACGCACCTGTGAATTTCCTTTAGCCATTTGTCGATGCATAATCTATGAAACTCGTGATGGCAAGGGAGCACCCTAACTTCATCTCCATCCTCATATTCAACAAGGCAAATATAGCATCTGTTGACAGGACAAATGAAAAAAGAAGATTAATATTACCATTAGATCAAGGGTAAAGAGCAGCATATGACTCTATATCGTATCATAGTATTTGCAACATAATGCATCACTTTTAGAGGAATTCCGACATTCCTTTTCTAGAAGGATGTTTAAGGTCAAACTACCTACCATGCCAATTTTCATCATTACATGCAATCAAATGTATTGTTTGGATGCACAGGATTACTTTGTTTATATTAAATTTAGAGAAAAAGTGGGTACTTTATCTTTATTTAGTATTTGGTAAAGCTCAATCCTTGTTGAAATTAAGAGATGGTGAGCCCCAACACATTAATACATGGAGCTTTTACGAAACCCAAATTATATATACAAGTACCCGTATTATGTATTTCCACATGTCGAGTGAGCGACATTTTGAACTACTGTATGAGGCTCTTTGCTGTATACAAATAATTGCACACCCAAAATGCCTATGTCTTTTCCTATCAAACAGAAGAATGATGATTTGTTCGCACCACTACCAAGCATGGCGATAGGAAAAGCTAATCAATGAAAAAAAGGGAAACGAGATACATAACAAGCATCATGTTCAGCATGACTAAGACTAACACAAAGTGAAGATCGATTGACAGCCTAAGTCATAAGATGATGTATAGATGCCACTCGAATGTACAAGTTCAAAAGACTAATCATAATATCCAGATACCAAACAAAATTCAGAAGAATATCTGTATTTACCAAGAGAAAATTCAATATAAAATACATCGTATGGGATCGTGAGCATAAGCATACTAACACCTAACTAAACCCTGATTCTAAACGCTGCTAGCAACAAAGCCATAGCAAATTAATGCACAATGATAGCAGTAAGAACACCTCATCATAAACTAGAAAACATAAAGGGTGACACCTATGAACCAGGTCTTCTCATTTCTGCGAGGATTGAGGCCAAATGGGGGGCATATGATTTCCAATGTGCTCTGCTAAGAAAATATTTCCACAACTAAAAACCATATTACAATTCAGATCAACTTCGACCAATCATCAAATTATCTATGACTAAGACCTCTTTGTTGACCTAAAAATGACTGTAGCTCACATTTCAACCCGTTTGTTATAAACCTCAACGTAACTTCAAACACTTCAGAAAGATCCTATCAATCTTGAAGTTAAAACTTGAAAGTAACTATTATTGACCTCACATGTCAGATTCAACTTCTTTATTAGTTCAAATGACAAGAAAAAGAATACATACTGTGCATCATCTTCATTTAAATGCTTTGGCGGCTTGCAATATAGTTTAACAGGAAGTGCTTCCACAACTTCAATTGGAGCAGGAACCGATCCGATTGAAGACAGTGCAGGCCGGGAAGAAGAAACTACAGATTGCTGGTGAATTTCATCCAAAACCTAATTAAAATAGGTTCACGAGGTTCAACTCATAAAAAATTAGTTAAAACTTGAAATAAAAGCTTTATCTTAGAAAATATGACATCACCTCAAAGAGAGCTTCAGCCAATAAAACAATTCTTGATATGCTACCCCTAGCATTGTTCCCGTCATTTGGATCTTGATTATTGAGACGACATGTGCAATGTCCCGTCCGATGTTGACCAGACAATATACAAGACCTTTCATGACCAGACAGGTTCTCGAAACGACTTCCCATCCTTTGCAATGCATGTACCTACAGCAATTATATGCATTTTGAAACTGATTATGTGATATTGAATAGTCAAGAGTCAGTCACTCAACTTTAAAAACATTTGCTGCAAGAGATAGTGTCTGGATGTGCTTTTTCTGTTTGAAGTTTTAATGGTCATAAAATCGGTTGTTATAATGTATGGAAATTTCCAAATATCTAAAGAACTAATAGATAAAATGATCAAAACAGACATTCTTATATACCGTAAGAGTGTTCAAACTTTAAATATGATAATATTATTCTTTTTTGTTAACAGTTAATTATAAAGTAGTGTGAGTACCTGTGACCTTATTCTTCTTCTTCTTTCTAGAAAGTTTGCCCTATGTTCCAAAAGGTTAGTATAACTCATTTCTCTTGCACTCCTAATTTCAACCTCAAAATCATGATTCCCATACAAAGAGTTAGACATGCTGGATGAAGAATAATTAGAAGAGGTTGTGGGTATCATCACATTTTCATTAGACAAATGTGACCCCGATTCACGAACTTCATCACCACTCAACATGTCCCGTTCTGATTGCAAGGGGAAAGATGCTAATTCAGGAAATGTTGGTCTATGAAGAACTCTATCACGAAGTCTTCCAACGCTTAAAGTTCTGCTAAACCTAACATTTTGTTCAACAGGCTCTCGGGCTTCCATTCGCCTATTACCATTTCTTGGAGAAAATATGTTTCCATTGGATTCCATTCCATTGTGATTGCTATTTCGACCCAAATCAAGTATAGAACTAACATCACTGTTATCAGAATCGGAATCAGAATCGTCATCTCGTGGTCCAGGAGATGATGGCATGAAACATGATGGAAAAAGCTCACAACCTTGACGTGTTTTAGTTTTAGTCCCATAACGACCAGAATGACGATCGTCATCATTTGATATAATGGAACTTGTAGAAGATTCCGGATATGCCTTTGAAGAACGAGAGCTTACACTAGCCGGAAAGAAACTAAAATGAGAAAGAAAACGACTAGAACGGTTGCGAGAAGAACCACTCCCATTTCTTGATACACTACCACTCAAACTTGATTCACCCCATTCAACAAGTTTCTTTTATCCGCTCGTCCCACTTTATCATTTTTGTTTCTGTCCGTTCTACTTTTTGACTTTGAAGTACCCATATTTGAACGATTTCCTTCAATACCATTTTCTTTTACCCGATGAGATACCTAAAAATTTCAAAACATCCACTATCAAATCATCAATAAATCAGTGATTATCTTTTTTTGAAAAATAACACAAAAGAGGCGATAGATATAATATACTCTATATTTGCATATATTCACTATATTTGTTTTACATGCTTATATGCTTTTTGTTCACATATACTCAGTATATTTGCATATATTCACATACAACACACACACACACACATACATGTCCACATAGACACAAGCACATACACACATAATATACTTCAACACACTTTTGACGGAGGTCTTTCAGGAAGCAATACCTCCCCCGTACCCTGCCCATGGCGGTATTTAGGTATCGTTATTGTTGTTATAGACACCAGACAAACAATTGTCACATGAATCTCATTGGCTTCATTCCATTAGTAGAGTAATCAACTAAGTATCAAAATTCACTAACTTCAACACAAATCTTGATTCAGCAAAACCATTTTACTTAGTACTTATGAGCAAAAGCCTTTTTTCAAAGAAATGATTCAAATGTGTCAAAAACCATAAGGCTATCAATATAAAATCTATCCAAACAAATATCACAACTTTTTAATCAACGCTATTTTTATACATCAACAATAACGATACCCAATCCTGCCATGGACAGAGTATGGGAACTATCTTTATACATGATTTAAACTAACCAAATTCTCCAATAAGCATATATCAATCACACATAAAAAACTACAAACTTCACATTCACCAATGCATAACTAAAGCTTCTAGCTAAAATAAGCAGCATAAAAATGTTTATAAAAAACAAATATATAGCATAGAAATATTTATAAAAAGACCTGTTGATCATCAATATCGACATTATCATCATCATCATCAACATCACTGGAATCCGAAGATCCGGATGCAGGTCGTGTACAAGAACTTTGAAAAACATTTCTTGAATAACTCCGGCGACCACCACCACCCACCACCGTCGCTGTCGCCGCCGTTACAGGATCAATAGATTTACTACTACTGGATCCCATTTCTTTATATCTCAAATACCCACTAACCAAAAACTTATAAAATCCAAAAAGTTTTCATCTTTTTTATAAATAAAAGAAAATTGGTATCATTTAGATCCAAAGATAATTAATGGCATTGTAATATTGGAAAAATTAAAGAAGAATGTTGGGGATGATTCAAATGTAGATGTGTTGATTGATTGATTTTATGTACCAGATTGAAAAAGTTTGTACTGGTAGATGATAATGATGTGGGGCTTTACGTCATTTACCAAACAATGTTTTGAATTGATTGTGTTGTTTTATGCAAAAATTTGTTAATTTTCAAGGTTGATAGTTTTTGAATCGTGAAATGTTGGTTTGCAAACTAAATTTTGTATAAAAATCAAAAAGATAAATGTCAATCATTTATTTTGTTTAATCTTAACCATTTATTTAGAATCTAGATCTATTTTTTCTCTCTTCTCTCCCCTTCCTTCCATCCTCGTTTTCCTCCACCACCACCATCATCATCGGAGCTTCTACCACCACCACCACCATCCGCCGCTACCACCATCACCACCACCATTGTCATCGCAGTGGAGGACGGAGCCCGACGGCTAAGAATGGCGTCCGTCGGCTAGCGGGGCCCGTACGGCTAAGGGCGCCGCCCGTAAGTTAGGCTACCACCATCACCGATCACCACCATCACCGATCACTCCTACCAGCTACCCCTTATTAAATTCCTTGAGGGCGCAGACCGATAATAACCGACGTTTGTAATTGGAAACTACAAACACCTTGTATTTAGTTTGTTATCACAGTGTGATTGGAAATTAAACACAAGATGTTTGGCCGGCGGCGATACGCCCGTATCACCGGAAAAAGAGACGGCAATGGTGGTGGTGGTGCCTTCTGATCGGAAAATGATGATCGGAGACGACGAATGGTGGTGGAGGAATTGAAAATGGGATTAAAGGGGGATGGAAGAGAGAAAAACTAGATCTAAATCTTGAAAATAGATGGTTGAGATTTGTTTTCCAGTTTTCTCCATTTTTCTTGTTTTCAAATGATTACATCCCTGTCCAAATATATATAAAAATTATTGATGAAATTTTTTTTTATAAATAATTAAGTAAATATAATTCCAGTTAATAGTAAAAGTATTATAATAAATCCTAGGATCTTAAAATTTCAAAAATTAAGACTTCAATGTATGATAGCTCATATAATTGTACTATAAATCGTACCCGTACAATGTATAACGGTAGATGACTTATTAATTTTGAATAAATTTGTAAATTTAAGTTAGCACACCCCACAAGAGGTGATAGCGGACAGTTTTTTGGACAACTGACTCCGATTTTGAATTGTCTAGAACACACGTGTATATATATATATAGTGAAAAGTTATTTTAGAAACTCTTAAAAGGTTATGAATTTTTAGGAACCCTTTTAAAAAATTTAAATCAATTTCAACCATTAATTATTCTTTACATGGTGATTGTTTTTTGAGTTATTTAGGTGCATTTTTAGATGTTACAATTATGTGGAGATATGGATCTTCATCCGTTATACAATTTGTGGAGACATGGATTATATGAGCATATGTATGCAAGTATAGTGCTATGAGCATATGTATGCAAGTCGAGCATATGTATGCAAGTATTTTGAAAATAAATGTTTCATGGGATAGTTGGTGATCAAATGTATATAGATAGTCATATGAACATGTGTAAGCAATTATATAGTAAATGATAAAAGATTTTACTAAAATACCCTTTTAATTTTAATTTTAAAAAAGTTCCTAAAGGTTCCTGACCTTTTAAGGTTCCTAATATATCTTTTCCATATACATATATACATATATAAAAAACATACACACACAAAAAAAAAAAAAGCAAGTGCGCCCACCAATTCGTGAGAATGGCTTTCCAGAACGCGGCCTAAAATTTAGCGGTGCCATGAGGCGGTGTCAATGGTGCTTTTCAGAACGCGAGAATGGAGGTTGAGAACGTAGCGTTGGCTGAGGCCTTACAGCTAAGAAATACTATATATGTGCATGGTCACTAGTCTCCGGCCAGGTCATTGTCGTATATAATCTCAAACAGAACATGCATCTAAATATACATTTAACATAAGTTGTTGCATATAAAATAAGGGGTCGAATGAATGTCTATGCCCCTAACATTAAAATAGGAAATTATTAACTCATTTATATATTTCCATTTCTCATGTTTAAATTCTCCCTACCATACATTTTCAGCATTTTCAATTGGGAGTTTACTAGAGGATTATAGAGGGGTAAATGATGGGTTAGCCTATTCGAGTTGCTAGCTTATTATGTGGCATAGGGTGAAATACCTTGGATTATAGCGTACGTTAATGACAGACCGTTTAACTTTGGTATAATATCAGCTCCCCGAAAACAACGTTCAACTTGCATGTGTTAAGCATATAGCTAGCGTTCCTTCTGAGCCGCCTTCTACCCTGATAAATCTTACTTGTTCCATAGACAACGTTGAGGGTTTAAAAAGTAGAATGATGTGGTAGTCAATAATCCGGAGTACAACTTTTGCTATATATTGGGGATACTCTTAGTTATAGAAACATTCAGGTTGATGTTCCTTCCTGATCATCTACTATCGCTCAGCTAAACGATTTCCCTAACACAATGCAACCTCCTCAATTGGACCTCAATGTTTTATTTGTTTCTCGCATCCCTCTGTTACGTTCAAGAAAATTTTGTTCTCGCAACACTTGCCATAAGCGATTCCATTAAGAAACCGCCTATGAATCCTCATTGCGATCATAAATCAAAACGCCTAATAAACAAAATAAGAACAAAGAAATTAAAGATCTAAAAACGCTTCCATACTTTAGTCTGGCCTGTACTACTTTTGATCATTTAGATGTTGAAGATCAGCCACACGATCAATATCACATCTCGCAACTTTAGTATTTTTTGGGAGACTTTTGGTGAGATAATTGAGCAAGCACTAAGCTTCCAAACCATTGTGATTAATTTGAGGATTTTATGAAAGATATGACAAATTAAATACATTTTACGACATTTTAAAAAATAATGTGTTATTGATTAAGAACAAATGGCCCGAAGACACAAGGTTTACCTAAGGGACTTTTAAAATGAAAAGTGTTACTCTAGACAAGTTAAGTATGTTGTACATAGACGTTCATAATGTGATGTGATATGTTGTACATCTAGACAAGTTAAGTAAAGAGGTCCATATATACCTTGTAATCAATATAGGGAGCAATGCCTCTATATATAATATAACTACTTTTAGTTTCCCGTCCGATAGACGGGTAGTTTCAATATATTGTTATAAAAACAATTTAACAAATTACAATAATATAAAATAAAAAATAGAGTAAACTTATTTTATTTGAAGAACATTATCATTTATAACATCACTGCAACTCGATATAAAAGATCCTTATGGTCAAATATAACTATAAAAGTGGTATTTTTTCTTAAATAATTGCATGCAAAATCTTTCATATTTTGTTAATTTTATGTGTCATTTTACACTTATTATCAAACAGTAAATGAGTGAAAAGACGACCAACAATGTCAGGTTTCAAGATCAAGATAACAGTATTGTAACACCCCACCAAGGCGGAATACACGGGGTGCACAGTTAATGTTGATGCATAGCACAAGTACAATAGATCCCAACACAGTTGCCGTAAATATAAGTAACAATTACAGAGAGTTAGGGTATTCAACTCAATACGTTTAGTACAAAAGATAAGATTTGCCACGCAGAGCGTATACAAAAGTTGTTGCTACGAAATTACAATCTGCTGATTATAATTTTACCGCAACATGATGAACCAAAAGCTGAAGACTTCGAGAGACTCCAGAAGTTAGACACTGTGATAAGATACGGGTGGCCTAAATGCCAAAACCTGAAAAGCATGAAAATCAAGTGTCAGCTATAAAATAGCTGGTGAGTTCACAGTTAGTTTTCCAAAGTCGTTCGTTCCTGTCAACACATGTTAGTTTGCAAAGCAATATTATAGAAACAAAATCTATAATAAAGAAGTATAAGTTTAAGCAATATTATAAAACACACTGATTTATAATAAGGAAGTTTAAGTTTTAAGTAGTATTATTGAACTCTCGGATTTATAATAAAGGAGTTCAGTTGTCAAGCAGTGATATAGAATACTCGATTCTATAGCAAAGAAGTAAAGATAGCACAAGTTTTAAGCAGTATTATAAAATACATCATTTTATAATAAAGAAGTTTAACCATAGAGCATTGGTATAGAATACTCGATTCTATAGCAAAGAAGTGTAAGTGTAAGGTGTTAATATAGAAGGCGCAATTCTATAATAACTAGGTTGGAATCTTGCGTATACAATGAGCCTA
>JAOEHQ010015086.1:0-15498 GCA_025447715.1 Asclepias incarnata
ATAGGGGCATCTCGCGCCATGTGGCGGATGAGGTGGCAAGGGGGCATTATCACTTTTTGTGGGAGTGGGGGAATGCCCTAACTTTATACTTTTATTACATATATAATTAATATAAAAATAAAATAAAATAAAAAATGGTTACATGTGTGGTCTTTATTGGTGGATGTTGGTAAAAGAGCTGACTTTTGCAGGGGGCATTATCACTTTTCTGACTTTTGCAGTGAAAGAACAACGTTCCATATTTAACGTGGAAGGGCTAAGCACGCCCTTTGGGGTGAGAAAGCGGGGCGTGATGGGGCGTGATAGGCTCAAAAAGGGTAGGGGCACACCCCCATTCCCATTGGTCTAAGGCTAATGGGAATGGTGGTTGAAAGGCACGCCCCAAAGTGTACCTTTTAACGTTCATTTTTTTTTTTAAGGTATATTTATATTATCTATACTATATATTAAAGCATAACACTACAAGACAAATTTTCTCAAATAATAAGTTGAACTACCCATTATGCCCTTCTAATTTCTATACTATATGTGATTTATCCCACTGAAGTACCAATTTTGTCCCTCCTCAGCCTAACCCTAATATCTACGTAATATATATCTATATTCCCTCCCCTAATATTCAAAAACAAAAACACCGACCAAACACACACAGACACACATTCTCTCCCCTCTCTATCTCTAAAAACCCTCCTCCATTTCTATCTCTTCCACCGGCCGCCTATCACCATCGCCAATCACGACGGCCAACCATCACCAATCATAACCACCACCACCGACTTAATACTTTTTTAAGTTTCTGCTGCCACCCTTTTCAACCAATCACCACCGGCCATCATCCATCGATCTGTTTCCTCCGACCTTAGCGACCGCCGCCGCCCCTGCGATCTACATCGATGTGCGTTTCTCCATCCATTTATTTAATTTAATTTCTCTTAATTGTTTCATCTGATGTTTTTTTTTTTAACATTGATATAATTTTTGTCATGCTAGGATATCCACCAGGTAGTCTCTGGATATAAATTGTGAAAGCATGTACCACGCGATAGGGGTGACATCCACATCCATCTATTTAATTGTTTTAATTAATAATATGTATTCTTTTATAATTATTATTTATTTGCTTAAAGTTTATACATATAGCAATCTCCTCAGACAAAAAAAAGTATTAGGTCGCTAAGGTCGGAGGAAACAGATCGATGGAATAACAATGGTATGTAGGTCTTTTTGCAGTATGCCATCTTCACATTTTAATTATTTCTCTTTAAAATCATGTCGTCACTTCACTAACTGCACATACAGATTCAGTTGAATGTATTGGGCTCTCAGCTAGGTATTTTTTTCCTTTATTTATCATTATCCTAACTAATTTTTATAAATTTATCATTAGTAGTATAGTTAGTTTATTAACTATTTTATTGTTTTTTATGGGTGGAACTCGTGAAATAATAATCTAGGAAACAACAACAATCAACTATGTAAAATATATGACAAGTGAAGGAGGACTTTGATGCAATGTGAAAGTTTAATGTTAAATATAGCGAAATTTTACATATTCTGTTTCTCCTAAATCCTAATTTGAGCCTTTTTTTAATAGGAAAAATGTTTAGAATAACAAGTGGATACAAAACTATGAATCGGAACATGTCTATAAGCTTAACCCTTTATGTTTAGTTCTTTCTAAATTTCTAATGTTTAGATTTAGGCTTCACAATTGAGGACGTTTTTGCCAGTAATGATCAGCAGAAACCTTGGCCAACATGAGGCATTGCTTGACTGCTGTTGGGGAGGTAAAAGTTCTTTTATTTCTCATGATCATTTTTAAAAGAGGTTCAATATACATTAAAATGGTTTATCCATCGTTTTCTTTTCAGGTTACTGAATTTGCCAATATTAGAATGCAGCCTAAGTCTCAGAGGACATATTAGATTCAATGGTACAACCCCGTCTAACAGATGCAATAACCAAGGGCAGAGCCACATATAGTTATTGATGTATAAGGGCAGAAGCTGTTTACTCTATTTGGTTGTCGTTTAAGGGCAGAAGCTGTTTACTCTATTTGGTTTGACGATTGTACTAGACCAACGATGTCTCATTGCCACTGCAGATTCAATCGCTCAAAGGTAATTTAATGACTTAATGTGATTGTATATGTTCCAGATAGCCAATTAAAATTAGGGGGTGATTATATAGCCAATTTTAGTCAAAAATGATTTGATCATTTCTATGTAGTTTTGAGTATTCTGATTATGATATTGAATTAGCAGAATTGACACCTAATACATTTTTTCTTTTGTTACCACTTTTTATATTGTGAAATTTTGTATTATCATCTTTTTATTGTGTTTCAATGTAAGAAAGCTAATCTTTTCAAACTTGGTGTTGGTAACTTAGCTGCACATTCTATTGAGTATTCTGACAAAAATATGTGTGCAGGGCATATTGTTTTTCTTTAGTATTTCTTTAGTATACATGTTTTTTTTTTTTGCTTTCACAGTGTTTTGATTTGTCTCTTTTAGCTACTTGATGACTTCATCAGACCGACAGACCCCATATGAGTTTTCATATGACAACGTTTCAATCCAAGTTGAATGTTCTAGATAGTACAATATAAAAAATTAGCTTAAAACAGGTCAGTTTGTCTATAGATGATGCTTGCAGTTTATATATCACATATACGCCTTAGTTTTTTGCTTTAACGAAGTTGAGAACTTGAAAATTTTCTTCTTTGAACATCCGTATTAATTGCATGTTATCTTTTGGGAATTGTTCAGTAGAGGTGGTCGGAAATATGTAAAAATGGGTTTGGGTTGAAACAGGATTTTTTTAATTTGGGTTGAATGGGCTCGGTGGGTTGTGGTTGACCCATAAATGCCTTATTGTCCATATTGTTATGCTTTACTTATATTAACAATAACAGCATTTTTACAATAATAGCTCACTTTTCAAAGCTTTAATTTGGTACTTTTTGTGATTTTGTTTTGGACAGAGTCGTTTGGACTTTTCTTTTGAGGATGTTGGATTAAATGATGATAAGGAAAGTATCTGCAACAGATTTTTTCTTACTGTCTGTGTAAGTAGTTCATTATGTATTGAAAGTGCGTTACTTCTTGAATCTTCCTCTTTTGAATCTTCCTCGCATGAATCTTCTCCCAACCGATTTGTTATCTCTTCTCTTTTATTAATAACACAGCCTTGTATTGTTATAATATATCTCTTTTTCCATTTTTTTTAGCCGTTCCAACAAAAACTACGTAGATCTATGCTTGAAAATATGATACACAATTATTACTCAAGCATTCGTATGAAGGTACGCATTAAAATATTAATCTTTCTTTTATATATCCAAATAGTAAGGCCAATTTTATTTATATTATATTATTTATTTCTTATAATGTTATCAAGTTTTTGTATATGGTAGATTCTCTTATCAAAGGGGCGAGTGATGCCATGTGAAATTTTGTTATGCTATATTATGTAACCTTTCAAATTTGGTAATATGTTAAATCCTTTTCCGTTTCCACGCCTTTAATTTTTGAGTGCTCTGCCAATGTATCACACAAAGTCAGAATTAGTAAGATGAATAATTTAATTGCTATTTGTCGTGATTTACTGCAGGAATAGGCAGAGAGTTTATCTTAAACCAATACACACAATGCTCAAAATCAATTCACTGTCCTTGGCTTAACGCAATCAGGTGCCTCTGTAACTCTTTGGTTTGCAATCAGGTGTGAATGGCTTAACGCAACTTTTTTAGACGTTTTCCGGTCAGGAAGGTGCCTCTGCAGCTGATATGAACCACACTGATGCAATAGGTCTGCTCACATTTTGAAATCTTTACCCATTCAATTTTATGTTTTTGGTCAAATCAATGGTCGAAACACTCATTTGATTTTGTGTTTGCAATCAGGTGTGAATGGCTCTACACCTTATGTGAACCACACTAATTTTACAAGTATGCCGAGATTGAAAATCAGTTTCTTTAAATCTATGCTCACAACACTTAATTTTAGTTGTTTCATCATGCCTTAACCTGGAAACGATATTTCCTTCTACTCCGACGTTTTTTTTTCTTTCTGTAACCTTAAGTTATTTATTGCATTTGCATGTGCTTTCGCTTGGGACTGCTTGCAGCTACTTTCATTGACGCCATGACAAGATTACATCTACGACAGTTGAAAAAGCTTATTATAATATAACCATATTTGTTCATCCATACAATACATGTAAGGCGTCACCCTTTAGCTAAAGTAATTGTATATATAATATTTTCATCTTTTGATGGTAAGCTGTTATAATTCAATAATTTATTTTTATCTATAGCGCGAGTCTATTAAGGTAAGCTAAAGAACTTAATTATCAAGTAATATGGGTCATTTTGTTTTAGCCGCCTGCAATCATCCTAACTTAGCTATAGACATTATCTGTCTATGACCGTCTTTATTTTTTCTACCTATAAATTATAAGACGTTTACTATGGGATTTCATATTGCTGGAACCACCTTATATGAATCTACATGAATGAGTTGAAATGAACTAGGGGATTATACCCTTCAGCCATTTCTCATTTTTTATGTGCTGGACAACTGGTCCCCGATGTCTAGCAGGTCATTTCCAATATATAAATGTTCATTTCATTAGGCCTGGAGTTATCTTTAATATAAATTGGTGTTAAGGGAGTACTGTGATATACTAACAATCATTAGATTAAGATTAGACTACCAATGTTGGGGGGTGTTTGTATAATTTTATCTTCTTTCTACTCCTTTTTGTTTTCCATGTGCAGCTCCTTTTTACAACATTCCATTTCCAACTATCGATACTTTAGCCTTTTTCCCCATTTGATTTAATAATTTTGTTTCTGATTCACGAAACTAAATTGCATGGAAACTCTATATATACTTCTGTAGGCTCCTCTTGCAAGTTCTAAAGGATCTCGATCATTTGCCTTGGAAACTCGAAGTGGTATTTGTTTAGCCATGCAAGAATCACCAAAAGATGCATCTGGCAACTACTTTGTGGTCAGTCAAAAATAAGGTCACAAGGGGGAGCTTTCTTATTAT
Source organism: Asclepias incarnata (assembly GCA_025447715.1). Taxonomy (NCBI): domain Eukaryota; kingdom Viridiplantae; phylum Streptophyta; class Magnoliopsida; order Gentianales; family Apocynaceae; genus Asclepias; species Asclepias incarnata. The sequence goes on from JAOEHQ010015086.1 coordinate 5,061, forward strand.
CCGTTGGGGGATAAACGCCAGTATGCTGAACGGTCTGATGCTTATGTTGTTAGCGAATCATGCAACAAGCCTGCTCCTCAGTATGCTTATTCTATTGGTTAGCTCATCATCATTTGGTTTACCATCACATATTTAATTGTGTATGTGGTTAATATTTGTTAGGGGTGACAATATGAGCTGGTTGGGTAACTGGTCATAAAGGGTTCTTCTTATTATTGTTATTCTCAAATTTTCAATCAAATTTTAGGGTTATTATTTTATTTTTACCCTCAAATTGATAAATTTCCCCTTCATGTTACCTCTATTTTTGCCTCAAATGAGATAATTCAGACTCCTTTTTTTGATTGTACATACTATCGTTTAGTTATAAATAGTTAGCACTTGATAGTGATAATAGTTAGAAGTAAATGATAAAGAAAGTTAAGAAGGCGGTTAAAATCTAAAATCCAGGAACAGATTGTGGTCAAAAATGATGAAGTGGTTAGTGACCCTCAAATGTGTAAAGCTTATGTTGTAGATATATATAACTATCATCATAATATGGAGGATTGTATTCTTTTATTGTTTACCCTTTTCTAATTATGTTTATTTGTGTTATATATGAGTAGTATATTTGCCTTGGAAAAAAAAGCATATTGTATTGTACTTGGAGATGCTGGCGATTTGGTGATCCGTATCCAACCCGATCCAGGAAAAGGGACCATCACAATTTCGTAAGATTATTTACTTCTTTAGATGTTTCTTTGGTATAGTTGAAGATGTTTCTTAAGATTATATTTTGTTTAATTTTTGGTGAACCAAACATCAACTGTGTTTAAAGAAGATGGTTGTTCTTGTATTTATGTTGGAAAATGGATATTTGATGTGTTGTTTAGTTAATTTTAATGGTGATTTTATGGTTGCCATAAAGTTGTGATTTTTTCATAGTTGTGGCACATGATGACATGAAGATATAAAGCTGGATGTTAAACAAAATGTAGTTTTTTAGCCAATGTGGATGAATGTTGATAAAGTCAATGGCTAACAGGTATAATGCTTTCAGATTTCTCTGTGGCTGCTTTCATATCCTATAAACCTTCATGTTATATCTTGGCTTAAAAGTGTTCTTCATGAGCTCATTAACCGGATGCTATCATTTGCTATCGTTAGCAACAAAGGGTTGAGATGTCTTTAATGAAAAACCACCTGCCGATGAACTTATGGCTGCTATTTGCATTTTATTAGCCATTTAGCCTTTAATTTGCCTTTAATTTGTTTAGAATTTCTAATATACAAAATGTGGATGAGAAACTTACAGTGGGAATAACATGTTTCTTTTGTGTATTTTAATGGCCTTTTGAAACTTAAAAGAGGTTCATTTTACTTATTGATGAATAATTTAGGCCATAATATTACAATTAATATGATATTATGATATTATCAACTTGCATATTTATAACCAAATTGCCATTGAGTTTCAACAGTTTCATGTTCTTCTTTGAAGGTTCACCGAAGATGATTTGTTTCAAGGGCCCAGGGTCCTTCACTACAAAAACCAGTGTTGCACCTTTCGTGGCCTTCTTCAAGTTTCTGCAATCAGAGGTAATTTTGAAAGCATCTCAATACATAGAGGTGGCAATATAGGTGGCTCGGGTCAGTGATCAAAATGAGTTCGGGTCAAAAGGCTACATTTTTTGTTCACATGAAAAATGATCAGGTTTAGCTTTACCTGAAACACATTTTATCCAAGTTATGAGTGCAAGCTGTGATCTCTAATAATGCGTCGCAATCTCAAAGGAAATTTTTTTAAATTAAACATTTGTAAAATTTACAAGTTATTTTGAATCATTGAATTCAAAAGTTGATTTTTTGAGACACTTTATTAGCATAAGAAATGGAATTTGTTTCTTCTTTCTTTTTGTAGATGAGAATTTGAAAGAAAAGAAGGCAAAAAAAGAAGAAGAAGGTGCAGTTTCAATATCAACAATGGCCAAAATGATCAAAGAATCCATGACGGTTTTTTGGGAATTCCTTCACACCGACAAAGATACTATGAATTTGTTCTTAACAATAATCCTTCAAGGCAATAAAGCACATCTTCAAGACCCTGCAGATTCCGAGCTTTTCATGGATATCAAAATAATTCAACAAAAGGTTTGACTTTTGCATTGCTCTTGAATCTTACTTACATTATACTATTTATAGTTGTATAACCTAAAACTTGTACCTGTATTTTATTCTACAAAAAGACAATAGGTGTAGACAAAAGGCTTAAGGACTTGCCGAGAATGGTAAACTGCATAGTAAAAAAGTTTCAAAAACACCAAGAAAATGTTATGCATCAACACATGTAATGTTTTTGATAGTACACATAATATTTAAAGAAACTTATATAGTAAGTTCAATGAATCTCTTTTGCCAGGTGACTACAAAGTAGTGCTAATTTTTAATTAATTTATTTATTATTATTGTAGTTTCGCTATATCAGCTTTATGAAGAAAGGTTTTTTGATCTATTTTTATTTTTTATATTTTGGAGCTACTTCATACGTTCGTGATGACTGCTTATGAGCACTGTGTCTGTGTTTATTATATTTTAACTTTTTTTTTTTTTTGTAAAGATATATAAAAGTTATCTGAGGTGCATTATTGTGGAATTGGTACTTCGTTGCAGATAATGTTTTTGAGGAAATTACATTTGGGTTGCCTCGACAGAAAAGTGATTTTAAAGCTAAAGAACCCATTGCTAAAAGACTTGAAAGAGCTATCACGTCGGTATTTTACCCCCTCAATTCCAACTGAAGTTTCTATGTTCATGTTTAGAAATTATGTTGTTGGCACATCACTTTCCTTCAACAAGCAATAACTCAATTTGGCTATGCATCTTAACTGTCATGTTGGTCTAAGTAGTATTTCCTTGGATAAAAATTTGAACTCCCTAAGTGGTGGCTACAAACGTCGCCTTGCTCTTGCTATTCAACTGGTAAGCACTTACTCTTTTGTATACTATTTATCATGTACATTAACTATATAGGTGGCAAAATTAGTGGGTCGGGCCTGTCGGGTAATGTCTAAAAATAGGTATTTTTTTGAACGGGGTGGATCAGATTGACCCGTTACTCTTGTGGTTCAAATTCTATAGCTTTACAGAATTTGGTATTATAGTCTCCTATGTACTCAAGGCTTCGTCATTTCTTTTCAACAATTTATGCCAGGTGTGTGATCATTTTCATTACTTTTTCCGACACATTCCATTTTCATTTCTTGACCATAATACGAACCCAACCTCACATTCAGGATGCAGATGAAACCCTCCACACAACCAATTGTTGTCTCAATTCCTATATGTCAATACGATGGTACTTTTATCACTCATTTCTTTCCCTTTTGTAATTCCATATAAATTCCATTTTATATTTCTAATGTATAACCATTTTTTCTCAGATACTGAAGCTACTAAAGCAGCCAAGAATAACTTAAAGAAGCCATATACTCGGCATTATTTGGCATGAAAGTTCCTGCTGTTTGTGCAGTCAGCTAGGTCTTACAAACTACTTGTCACCTTTTCCATTCTTTTTAGTTAAAGAATCACCCCATGACATTTCATCTTGACCATGTACAGGAAACTTTAGCTATGTTTGCAGCTAAAAGAATTTCAAGAATTGTTGTCATTATCGGTTTTCATCAAACTTCTGTTGCCCCAAGTACGCTACTGTATTTATGTTTTCAAATTCTAATGATTTTTTCATGTTAGCAAATGATTTGAGATTAAAATTACTTGCAAGTTTCGTATATTAATTACGCATTCTATTTCCAGTATTGCACAGTAAAATAATGCACAAAGTGGGTGTGGAAGCTGTGGGAGTTGGAGCCTTAAAACTTACTGGATACCTTAGGGAGCAAATGCAGCAGAGAAATCTTCAATTTGATTCATTATACACTGTGCGGTCACTGAAATAGGTATATTTTACCGTAATAAATTTCTTACATATATATCCTAATTAAATTTATGTTTTTGCTTAATTGATAATATCTGGAACTTGTGTTATGTTGCTCTTGACTATGAAGACGAACTATGCAAGGAAACAGAAGCATCATACTAAGTGGCGGTTGCTGGTTTGTTTACTCTCAAGAAAGAGCGTTTTCAGATAATTAGGCTTTCTTTTTGAACGGGGTGGATTAGATTGACCTGTAACATTTACGAGTGTGGCTTATTCTAATAGTTAGTTTTATTAGAAGCTTGGGACAATTTTTTTCTTAAGACGCGTTCATGAAATGGCTATACTTTACCAATTTTATGTTAATCATTTAATTAATGATTGAATATACTAACTATCAATTCAATAACACTTGCTATCATGATAGAATGCCTCTGGATGTTAGTCAAAGTTAGTTTGTTATTGCCTAATGTGTAAAGTTTTTCAGAATTCTCAATAGAACTTATGATGATCTTATAAAGATCATCATAAGAAAGTTTGTGATCAGGTATGTAAGTTTCTGAATGTCAAAGTCATTGCTTTCCTGCATTTAAATGATCTAATTAGTTGTGTGTATATGCATATCAGGAGATTGATGCTATCTTGGGTGATTTAAAAATTCTTGCAAACAGATCTCAATATGTTGACTTCACAGCGACTTACACTGACTTGGGAGTAGGAATGCTTGCAAGAATCAACCATAATGACATGTGGATTTTCTTGAAGCTGCTCGACGTGGATCTCTGGCTAAGTTCTGTTCGTTTTGCTATCCTTACAGGCAAAGGTTTTTGGGCTATTGAGTCTATGGATCAAGGGTCCCAAAGATCTCCTGTTGAGCAATTTGGAGCAACCTTTTGGTTCATCCTAATGACCCTATTCTTTGCTCAAAAGTACCGTCTCTTCTATCTCCTAATGAAAAGTAAGTAGGACTCACTTTTTCATAATGACATATACTAATCCTTTAATGAAACTTTGTGGTGTAGGAGAGAGGCTGTCAAGTAACCTGTCAGTCAAAATTTGGGGTGTTTGTTTGGTTGCTGGTTGTCCTTATTCTGATCTTGAGTTACACTGCAACATTGGCTTCACTACTAACTGTTGAACAGTTTGCGTTAGCAACTTGAACTTTGAAAATCATAGTCATAGACCATACTATTCCTATGAAGATTATGCAAATGCTTTATCAAGAGGTGTAAAACATGGTGGTGCTGATGCAATTAAATGAAAATCACCTATATCTAGATGTTTCTAGGAAAGTACTCAGCTGATTATGCCTTGATTTCACCTGAAGCTACTACTTCAGGTTTTGCCTTCGTAGGTACCTTATGCTCAATTAGCTAGGGCATCTAACCAAGCTTCCAAGAATTTAATGACAGACAAATGCGTGCACATATAGTAGCACCAGTAAGTTCAGAAACCAATGCTATTCATTTTGTAATTACTTTAAGGCCTAAATATTTTTTGTTCATTCTGTATTCTTCTTTGTAAGTATTGAGCATCTTTTATTCTTTTGTTCATGTTAATTTGAGTATAGTGATTTATGGTTTGATGTTTATTTCCTAGAACGCCTAATTGTTTATTAAACAAAATGGGTGTATGTGAAGACGGTGCTATTGTAACATATAGCCGTAAAAAAAGACGTTCAACATTATATAGTCCTACATTCATATCAAATCATGAAATCAATATAATATAGGCGATGAAGGTACATACACCACGTCATTTTATTTTAAACTTAAACTAAGCGTGTTTTCATCCCTTCAATTATATTGATGGATAACATTACTATCTTTATCAACATGAGCACAAAACAAACGAGTAGCTCCAGCCGTGCATCGCACGGGTCTTCATTCTAGTTAAAACAAATAGTTAAAACCAATTAAATGTTATCTATCTATATTATAATACAAAAGCCATCACCGACTTCTATAACCATCACAACACAAATGATCTTTTCGAACTATTCTATCACCGCATCTTAACCCATAGTGTATTTGTCAAACGTATTACCATCTCATATTTACTATCATAACTAATTAACGCATAAACAATAAAATTGCTTCGAAAAAATTAAATATTTCAACCCAACTGCATAGTGCGGGTAAAATACTAGCGATACACAAGTGTATATTTTGTCAAAAAATGATGTTTGAGAAAATGTTATTAGATATTCTAATCTAACAAATCTACCAAAACAACTATATGCAAGGTTATATATGAGTTCTAATTACAAATTTAAAAAAATTAGAGAAGAAGAAGTAGGTTGGTATATCATTTTTTGAGGTTACATTGTTTAGTACATATAACATCTCAAAACAGTATTTTAAGTTAAAAGACTTATATTTTGAAGTATTGTGTTCACATTTGTTTTGATATCTATATGCTATGTGTTTTGGATTGTATATTTTGAAGTACCGTGTTCACATTAAGCTGCATTCATCTGACTTAAAAATAAATGTGCTTTTCCTTTAAGATAAGCTAAAACACACCAATAATCAAGCTTCAAACTGCGTTTCGGCTTTTAAAAACCATGATTATCTATACGCGTGTTAATGATACTAATAATGTTTTTGAATATTTTGTTGGGCTTATTTGCATATGTGCTTTGTGGAATATGTATGCATTGCAGTTTACTCATTGGTGGCAACTATAGTATGTAGCCAGACATTATGTAGCCATTCAAAAATTTTGAATGGTTAGACAGTTTGGATTTAATGATAAAAAATTGAAGCTTACATTTTGGCATTTGTTAATGAAAGAAAGTGACAATGATGATGGAATGAGTTTAAAGTTTCACACTTTGACTAAGATTGGCGCACCAAGTAGAGGTCATTAAATCGGTCATTTAGGTAGGGAGTGCGGGGCAAAACATGTTCAAGATCAAACAAGTCAAACATGGACCAAAACTGGTGAGGTCAGGTTAGGTCAGGTTGGAACAATATTATTCTTTTTTGTTGTATTGATTGCATTTTTATCCTTACCTTCTATTCATTTTTACAGTCTATACACTAATGTTTTAATGTTTGCATTATATTGTTTTAATGTTTGTATTTTAATGTTTTAATTAAGTATTACTAATTTTGTATTTTTTTTAAATATTTTTCTTTTGAATATTTTGATTAGATAACTTTTGAATATGCTATTATATAATTGTTTAATATGTTATCATTTTATTTAGTTTGGCAAAATCCTATAGTTTATAAAAAATCAACATATTGAAACGAAATTTATAGGACATATGTATTGAAACCACCAGTACATCGGATGAGCCTGAAATCTAGTATATATATACATAAAAAAATAAAAAAATCGGGCCATCTAAAAAGTCGGGCCTCAAACGGTCCAGACCGGCCCGGCTATATATATAACCAGAAATGATAGATAAGCCTTTGAAAATGGTATATATTACATGGCCTTTAAAAATCTCATGACCATGATTCCATGAAAGGAAAAACATGTTTCAATATTTTATTTTATTTTTCTTTTATCTCGTATCGGTTTGTCCCATTAGATATTATAACAATGATTGGTTAATTAAGAATACACAAACCATAAGTAATTGGAGAGCGGCTACAGGAGTCATGCGCGACAAAAATATCCCGCTAAAGCTGAAGGGTAGGTTCTACAGAGTGGCTATCAGACCGGCTATGTTATACGGGTCGGAATGTTGGCCGATGATGAAAGCCCAGGCTTCTAGAGTGGAGGTGGCTGAGATGAGGATGCTAAGGTGGACTTGCGGGAAGACCCTGTTAGACAGGATCCCGACGGGAGTTTTTAGAGACTTACTAGGAGTAGGGACCATCATTAACAAGCTTAGGGAAGGTCGCTTAAGATGGTTCGGCCATGTTAAGAGAAGAGACCAAACTGCACCGTTGAGGAGTGCAAAATCTATTCAGGTAGACGGCGTGAGAAGAAGGGGTAGGCCTAAAATGAGGTGGGAGGAGATACTAGCGATTGACCTAAAGGAGCTTGGCTTGTCGGAGGACATGGCCCAAGATAGGATCACTTGGAGAACTAGGATTAGAGTAGAGGAGTTAGATAGAAATAAGATAGGGTGACTTAGATTGACACCTTTTCCCATATTGCCTGGCCCTAGGATGTTAGCGATGGTTGGCCAACAGAGGAAGGGGGCACATACTAAGGTAAACCGATATTGGAAAGGGTTTTGGCCTAAAGGAGTTTTTCTTTTCCAGACGGAAGATCGAAGGCTCCAAAGGAGTTCCCCTGACGGTAGATGTGGCCTAGAAGTGGAAGGCATATAGGAAAAGGTTACATAGACTTTTATTTAGACTTTTGTTTTCTTTGTTTGACCTCTATAGTTGGTTTTGGCCTGCGAGGTAGGCCTAAACCGAGGGGGGAGGTTACTCTAGCGTTTTTTTGTTACCCCAAAATAGGTTTGCCTGTCGGAGGATATGACAAATGAGAGGATAAGTAGAGGACTAGGGCTACTTTGTGAGGAATTCGGTAGATTAGTAACCCTTGTAGGGTTTTCGGAGGTTGCCTTATCGACAGATAAGTAGCCAAAGCTTATGTGTAATATAGGTTGTGTATCACCCGTTATCTTTTGGGCTCGTCGGACCTTAGGCCTTCCTCGTATAACCTAGTATATGTATGTATGTCTTCCGTGATACCTTCCTTATTTGCTCCTATGACTTGCTCCTAATTGTTGCATGCTAGGCTTTATGCACGTACTTATGTTTACTATACTTTTATGTTGCTCTTTATTTTGTTCAAATAAGTTTATTATCTGTTACGTCTTCTGCTTCTTTAATCTAGCTTAAATGTAGCCATCCGATACGCGGCCGACAGGTATGATCCCTTACCTCTTATTCTTTACTACTCCCCCCCCCCTTTTGGCTGGATGTCATTTTGAAAGCAGTCTCTTTACCTTTGGGTAGAGGCAAGACTGTCTACATCTTACCTCCCCCATACCCCGCTTCGGCAAGGGATTGGGTACTGTTGTTGTTGTTGTTGTGATGCAAATAAACACTTTGATTGATTTATTTATTTACTTTTGGTCTTTTTGTGAGTTGCAAGATTAGGGTACCACTCCTCTCATTTTTGTTTTAAATTTTGGTTAAGAAAGAAAATGACATGGCTACATTTTATTGGTGAGTGATGATTAAGCAATTTGGTTTGGTTCTCACCACTTCCTTCACCCTTAAACAAACATCGGTTTCTAGCACACATGTTAAATTGCATTTAATGAACTTAATGTTTTTGAAAGCATAGAAAAAATAATATTAAATGCATAGTTTACCATTTCAGAGAAAATAATTTCATATTTTATAAAAAAATAATATTACATGTGCTGTAGAGAAAGAGATACATTAAAAAACCTGATTATATTCCGGATAAGTCGAAGATGAGGAAAAACAGGAAAGTGTTTAGAGGAGTTTCCCTATAATTTGCTTATCGCCAAATTAACATATGTTTATAAAAATCCATTTGAGTAGTAATGTAGTTTTCATATATGAAAATCAAATCCATTTACTTATTTAAAAAGGTGTTATTTGTAAGAGGAATGAAATTTATGATTTTGACTATTACTTTCTTGACACAGTCATGTTAAAATAATAAAATTAATTGTTTACAAATGTTTACAAACATTGTTTACAAATATATGTGGACCAATAAAACAAGGAGAGATAATGAAAAAAGAGAAAACCAAAACAATTTTATTGGTTTATATTGATGCCACATCTGTTTGTAAACATTGTTAGTAAAGATTTATTTGTAAATGTAACATTTCTCTTAATTTATTTACTATTGTTTTGTGTATAGTGAGATATATGACCTTTATTTTATTTTATTTTATTTTTAACTGTAAATACGACTTTTAATTTTAAACCTCACCGTTTTTAATTAGCTATAAGATCTTAAAAAATTTAATAAAAATAGTGTGCATCCAACATCTATATTATATTCAATATTAATTTAATTAATATAAATTAAATTTAATAAACTGTAGAGACATTTTAGATAAAAATGTTTAAATTTAAGTAAACTGTAGAGAATTTAATATGAATGATGATATGACATGGGTAAACTGAGTTTCAGTATGTTAGGTTGGAGGAAAAATAAGTTCAGTTATTGATTCAGTGTGCTTGAACAGTTTACTGACGTGTTGCTAAGGTGACCAATTTGTTTGGGCAAATTGATAATACCATTGGAGATGACCTAATAATTGTATGTATATCTATATCTATACTATTATATAAAACAGATGTCTCATCTCCCTTTTCAACTTTCAGCTTTTAAAATACCTAAAATGATCTCCTTTTTTAAAAGCTTTTTTTATTTATTTATAATTGACCCATATATCTAAAATACTGTTAGTCCCAAAATGGGACTTAAGAATTTAACCAGTTAAACACAACTGCTAAGTATGTTTAGTAGCAGTTTTACTTTGTTATTAATGTAATCATCAGAAGATCGATCAGCTGAAGTCAAAGAAAGAAGCTGATAAAAGAGATGTAAAGTTAA